>JABXWE010018736.1:0-49140 GCA_014611495.1 Limonius californicus
TTTACGACAGTATATTTGTTACTATTTTTAAATATAACAACTATCAATACAATGGCTTAATGGGAATGTAAAATTGGCAATAATTATACCGTAAGTCATTAAAGTTATTGTGAAAAATTGCAATCACTCATGGTATGGATAATAGTATCTGAATGCATTGTTTCTGTGTCAAGTTGGGTGAATTCAATATTCATCCCTAGTTCGGTTTTCATACTAAGGCATTAATGGTTTTTTTTTATATAAGCGGAATAGTCATATCAGGAATACTCATAAATATGCTTTAATATAACATGAAAAAAATATTTTTCAAATAACAAAAAAAAACTTAATAATAATATTATTGTCTATAGTAAATAGTACGATACTTCTATCTAAACTCTGGGTAAATCAATTTTTACAAATTTTATGTTGTAAATTGGTGCAAAAAAATGATATTTTAATAAACGTTTACAAAACAATTTCTGCTATATTATTTTGACTTAATTGTTATTGTGTTCATTAAGAAGGAATCTTAATAATGTGTAATATTGACTATTTCTATTTCTACAACGTTAATGAATTTGTAAATCAAATTCAAATTCAGTAAATCCTACGTAATAAGCATGTAACTAAACAGAGGCGAGAAGTTAACCAAACAATTATGAGCAACCTACTCCACCATTAATATGGATGCAAAATGTACTAATTATTGCAAAAATTACTCAGTAATTGACAACGTTGGGTTTTCTAATGGCTGCCAAAAGAAAGCTTGATCGGGATTGGTCTTGGGGGCGGCTTACAACTACAATTAATTGGTGCTTAATTTTTACAATTCCTAGTTGTGTCGTTAGAAATTTTGATATGGCTTGGTTTAAAATATTGTGTAACAAAGTGAAACAATTGGTTCAAATCTGATATGTGTAAGAATATGTATCACCGACGTAATTAAGCACTTTCAACGCCTATCATACAAAATGAAAATACAGGATGTAATCTAAGTGCAGCAGACGTTGAATAATTGTAATCTCATCTTGTGTATAATTTATTCGATACATTCTAATTTAAAAATAAAACAAGTCAATTTTCCACAATTAAATGGTGTAACCGGAAACGGCATCTGAAAGATAACGCAAGAATGTTTTGTTAGTAAATCCAATTGCTTGATTTCGAGAATATCTATTTGTAACTGCATACATTTTTACATTTGAGATTGACTTTTAAAGTATCTGTCTCTGTATATAATTATGTGTGGTATGAAAAATATTTTGTTACTTTCTAACACAATAACATTTCTAGATTTATATAAGCCGTCACATCGTATATTTGAAATAAGGAATATTTATATTAATTATTTACCACATGATATTATGATTCAGTTAGAATGTAACATATGTACAACTATCGCTATGAATATAACAAAAACGTACGGACTACAACATAATGTTTCACGATAATTTACGTTATAGTTCGATTATACAATTTTTGTGCAGTTTTGGAAATCATAGACAACTGAATAAAATAATTTGATGTTTTCAAATAGCGGAACGCATTTTTGTTAAAAACATTATTATAATCATGGCAATATGTGAGATGTACTAGGAGTGTTTAAATTTAAATATGAATTTATTTATAAAAACAGGTATTACAATATTATAACGATAAAAACTGTATTAGTTTTGATATATTTCCACGGCCTGGTGATGCACTTGCACCACCGATCTAGAAGTTTTCTAAATCCTTCCTACAAGAAGGGTTGCGTGCGTCTTCACTCTTGAAAAGCTTCGATAATGTCGCCATTTGGCTAAAAATTCCTGTAGTGTGTCAAATAAATAAAAAAAGCGGAGGGAGCAAAATCAGGACTATATGCTGCATATGGAAGAAAGTTTGATTATGGTTTCAATTGTTCTTGCAATGGTATGAGGACGAGCATTGTCGTGCATGAAGCTAATGAACTTTGTCTTCTCTTCCGTTTGTTTCTGATCGCTTAACGTTATTGCGCAAAAGTGTCGAATAATAGTATGTATTAATTGTACGACGCTTTGTAAAGAAATCAACAAAGAAAACCTCTTGAAAATCCTAATTTGCCCTTATTTTACCAGCTGACAACACAGTTACTGCCTTCTATGGCTTTAGAGATGTGGTACGACCTCATCGCATGCTTGCACGTTTTGACTGACGAATAAAATGCATTCAGATTTCATCAATTGTCACTACTGAATCTAAAAATGTATCTCCTTTTCTCTCATATTGGTGCAATAAAGAAGAAGCGATTTGCAAACGAATCAACTTGTGTTCTTCTGTCAATATGCGCCGATTCACCTGGCACTCACCTTACGATATTTTAGCTTTTTTTTTTATGATGCCTTTAATACTTCGTCGTCGTCGTCGTTGTCGTCTACTTCAAGGATTAGGCATTGCGGCCTATTGCGGTTCAATGCCTTTAATACTACTACTACTACTACTACTACTACTACTACTACTACTACTACTACTACTACTACTACTACTGCTACTACTACTACTACTACTACTACACTAATTTGTAAATTTTGAGAAATTTGACAAAGTCTCTGAATAAGGGTATTAACATCTTCTTTATTTTGACGATTAACCAATGTTGCAGTTTGTCGTACATGAAGATCATTTTCTGCACGAGTTCTCCATCCCTAAAAAATTCTGACCACTCAAACACCCGACTTTTAGAAAGACTTGATCTCCATATTGCGCTCGCGTCTTGTAAGAATTTCAGTCGAATTTATGCCTTCATTCGGCCAACCTTTGCCTAATTTAATTTTTTTAATTTTCTTCAGATGAGGTTTTAATTTTAACATTGTCGTTTAAATTTGAACCCTCGATGCACTGCGTGTATACAAAGCATTTAATAAACAATTAAGTGATTGTGGGATGTTTCAAGATTGTAAAGTTTTTGAAATATTTTATGTTTCGGATATGTGGAATAACAATTTATGGGTATCTAAATCATATTCACATATTTAACATGCTACTTCCGGTTTAACCAAACTGTCCCATTTTAAACCAATGTATATGTATTATTATTCATAATATAATATTTATAATTTCTTATTTACTGACGAAGATTTAGAATGAAAACATAGTCATTGTTGTAGAATGACTTCTTTATTACTATTTTAGCTATACGTTATAGCTTGAATTGCTTATGAAGCCGGATGCGGATTTTTTTATTTTCCCTTTAATTGATGGGGTGAACATTAACTACAGTCTCTATCGTTAACATCACCTTGCCTGCAGAAGGTGCTTTAAACTTCTTCGATGGTGGTGAACTTGAATGTTTCCACTGCATCGACGATAGCTTACTGGATGGCTCGTAGTAATGGCACCAAACTTCCCCACCAGCAACTATTGACAGGAGAAAGCCGTCACCATTTTGCCTATAATCTGTGAAGTATTGCAGAGATAAGCCCATTCGCAAGCATTTTTGTTCATTAGACAAGAGACGAGGAATCCATTGAACAAACTTTGCTGTAATCCAGATTACGAACAATACCACGGATAGATCTTACACTCGCACCAACATTTCTGAAATTTCCCTAATTAATATTCGACGATTTTCTCTAATAAAGCCTTCCACACATGCCATAGTGTTTTCTGTTAATGCAGTACACCGTGCACCTGGTCTCGGCTTATCCACAGTCCCCTCTTTTCCATTCTTAAGTTTTCGGCACCATTCTTTCACAGTTGGGTACGTGATAGATGCATTTCCATACACTGCTTGTATTCGCGTATGAATCTGCAATGGCTGCACACCCTCAGCGCATAAACATTATACGACCGCACGCTGATCAAACTTAGACGAATTTTCAACAACAAAAGCTTTCAAAATCGAAATTTTAAAAGTCAGAATCAAATTCAAACGCCTGAAACTTATTAATGTGTTGCTTACAAACACTACTAACATTAAAAAACGTCATTTGAATTATTGCATTTGTTTTCAAGGCTAAGTCGATCAAAGATGGGTTTCAGTCGAACAAGCTTCGTATATTTTCTTAATAATTAATATAAAGTTAAAGCAACACATTTACAATTACCCAATGTTTTTAAGAATTACTCATATGTCTACAGAGTGGGCCAGCTAAGTTGTCCTTCAAAGTGCTTGACGCAACCCAATATAGATGTATCACAGCAACTGAGATTATTGAACTCTACAGTATGGCAATGGATCATAGTTGCTTTCTGTCAAATTGATCTCTTACTAACAGTTTTACTAATATTAATTATATATATTATTAAACAAGACAGCACCCATTGGTACAACCGTACTATAATAAATACAAAGCAAGTGAAAAATATCAATAAATAGCGAAAGTTTATTTAATTGAGTAAATGTTCAAAACATTTGATAATTGTCAGGCGTAACTGATGTGCAGACCTCGATATAAGTATTTTGTAAATGATCTTCATTTACTACCGGAGTGTGGTATACTATTTCTTTAACTGTAACTCAAAGGAAATAATCTAATAGAATGCTAGCGCAATTTTTTGGTGACATGAAAGCACAGATCCTCTTCCAGTCCAATTTCCTCCAAATACATTATTAAGTAATTCCTGACGATCCAAAACGTAGCAAGCAGAACCTTCAGCATGTTGCTACAAGAGTTTTTGTTATACACTGAGTTCTAAATCTGTCAACAACCCGGCAGTAAATCCAAGTAAGGTTGTCCTCACTAAAAAACACTGAATTAAAAATAGATAGATTCAAAAGAAGTTGATCCTGAAAGAAATAGCAAAATTTCAATCTTCCCTTAGAGGCATTTTCAGGCAGTTCGTGCACCAAAGTAATGTGCTAGACATTAAATTGCATTTGCTTTAGGGTTCTTCTAATTGTAATTCTACTAATATCTACGTTTGTAACACTGCTAGTATAATGTGCTAGACATGAAATTGCATTTGCTTTAGGGTTCTTCTAATTGTAATTCTACTAATATCTACGTTTGTAACACTGCTAGTGTAATGTGCTAGACATGAAATTGCATTTGCTTTAGGGTTCTTCTAATTGTAATTCTACTAAAATCTACGTTTGTAACACTGCAGGTGTAATATGCTAGACATGAAATTGCATTTGCTTTAGGGTTCTTCTAATTGTAATTCTACTAATATCTACGTTTGTAACACTGCTAGTGTAATGTGCTAGTCATGAAATTGCATTTGCTTTAGGGTTCTTGTAATTGTAATTCTACTAATATCTACGTTTGTAACACTGCTAGTGTAATGTGCTAGACAATAAATTGCATTTGCTTTAGGGTTCTTCTAATTGTAATTCTACTAAAATCTACGTTTGTAACACTCCAGGTGTAATGTGCTAGACATGAAATTGCATTTGCTTTAGGGTTCATCTAATTGTAATTCTACTACTATCTACGTTTGTAACACTGCTAGTACATTTTCCAAGTTCACACTCGTTCTGATTCGCCAACAATAAACAATAAATCTGTTATTCGTTATTTGAAAACATTGTATTTCAAATTTAAGCAAATTAACAGCACGACGTAGCATTATCACAAATAGACAACATTGATCGATTTCATTAAATTTAAAAATAGTGATTTTGGTTGCCCTTCTGTATGTATATTCGGTTGCGTCAACCACTTTTAAGGGACGACAACTTAGCTGGTCCACCTTGTATAAATACGAATTTTGTTAGCAAATAAGTTATAAAGTTGTTTGAAGCCTGTCACAAATATTACAGTTAAGAAATTATTTCCTTCGGTTATATTTAAATAACTTAACAACAATGCTCTCCGTTTTCTAAACTACTTTTCGTTGTTACTACCTTTTAATTTTTCCACAATCGAATTTACCATTGGTATGACACGTCGACATTTTGGTTCCTGCAAAAGTGTTTTTAATACTGTTGACTTAGATGTAGACTCACCTTATTAAAGTAATACACGCAACTGTACAGTTTAAAATAGAAGTTTGGCCCAAATAAAAGCCACAGTTGTTTATCGTACTTGTTCTACAGCGGAAAACCAACATTTAAATTTAAACATAATAAAATATGAAAAGAAGTAACGGGACCTCTTCAAATAGGGTTTCTGCGGGAAATGGTTTTCATGGTATAGCCATCAAATGTTCTTCTAAATGTTGAATTAAAATAAATAAAGAACATTTCCGCAAGGAAAAACAGAAAGGAAATTAAAACAGTTTTAATGGCGAGGGATTATTGTTGTTAAGAAATCACAATGTTTTAATGCTTTAATATAATTGTTAATTGTTTAACTCGCATACTGTATAGCAAAAAATTAGAAATATGGTTTGGGTTTTTAATTATTAATTAGCTAATATATTTGTTTGCCACATAAGTTCCATAGAAGAAATTGTTAAATATTTTTGGGCAAAAAAATATAGTAGGATATTGACAAATTGAGCGTAAGATGGATATTTATATAACTAAGGGAAATCTACGTTTTACTAACTCTTGGGACGAATTACGAGTTGTTCACGCAACACATAATTTAAGAGTTATATTGCCAAATTTGCAAAATGCAAATTTATGCAAAACTGCTGTTGATTTAACTATTCTTGCAAGTTGTTAATGTTTTTAAATAGAATTTGTCAGCAACGTTACATTCCACTTATTAAATCTACCAAATTCCTGCTATAAATAATTACTCCCTTGCGATTTCTCCATGTTAGTTGGATCCTCTCTTCTGGCTTCTAGGAATCATTCGTCGTTTGATGACGGCCAATAACAGGAAGAAGATGGCTAAGCGGAGCAACATTCGAAGACTTTATAGTTTCCTAAAATCATAAATTGCAGCAAAGTTCTAATAATGCTCGCGTCATACATCTTTGAGAGTGCGGTTGTGGTAGCACGTGTAAGCATATTGTAATAAGAAGCAAGTGCACCTATATTTAGACACAAAGGCATGTCTAAATTCAATCTCAGCAGTCGATGTCGTGAAGTCCGCCACGGTCTGCTTTGACGATCGCGGGTCGAGCACGTACCCAATTTATAGCGGGCACAACCGCTGTCCGCAACAACCAAATAACAAACATTTTGCTTTGCTCCCGTACTTCTCGATTTTCCCTCGACCAGACAATCTTTCTTGTTTTTCTGGATTGCGATCTACAATTCTACAAAGAAAATTGTTGGACTTAAAGTGATTTTGCTAAAACAACCTTCCAGATCCAACATATTTTGCCAATCATGGCTATGTCACCACAAATATATTTATAACTGCAACAATTTATTGATATCCAAAATACGATTCTGATAGAAATATTAACTAGGCAACGCACCTCGTCATAGCAGCGAGTCTGTAGAAAATATACAGTATGAATCAATAAAACTTTCCATACAGTTAGGTTCGGGCTGCAATAACGGGCGCCTAAACAAAGGTTCCCGGAGGCGCCCGTCTTGTATTCATGCAAAAATAGAGAGCTGAAATAGTATTAAATAAGTAGCATTCAGTGTGACCAGAAACGAGACGAAAAGGCGTAATCAAACCAATCGTTTACCAGATATAAGTAAAGATCCAAAAACAAACTATATTATTTTTATATTGATCACACCGTATATGTTATAGGTACCTTTTTAACCTAAATAATAAATATTAGGAGGCGGAGGCGGCCGTGGGCTAGAGCTTAGTGTGTTAAACTTCTACCCTGAAGGTCCTGGCTTCAGTTCCCAGTACCGGATGATCGGATTTTTAACGGCCGTTCTTCGTCGCATAGCAATGGCAAACCAGCAAGGTATTCTGCCTAGTAAATCTTCTCTGGAGTAGAAGTGTTTATACATCCCGTGGTTCGGAGCCGACGTTAAGCTGTAGGTCCTCTATGTCTGTGGCATTCTAAACGCGCAACACAGGCATATGAGAGAAGATAGCTACGTCTCGTAAGAGATAAAGCACTCTAAGAAGAAAAAGAATAAATATTTACCATATTCAGGTCATTTTCTTTTAATTCCATGCATTTTAGCCCATATTTCAGAATCTTTAATGCGTATAAATTCAGTCTGTATATAGAGAGTGTTTAAAAAATTTTTAAGACACATATATAAACGTACAACAGTCAATCAACATGGGTTAGTAACACTTAACACCAGAAACACACAATTAATTATTACATCTAACATTGTTCGAAAAGCCGTCCTTCCATGTTGACACAGCCTCTACATCTTCCCAGGAAGGAACTCCGCACGCTTTCAAAAATACCCGGCCTCAAATTGTGTGGCAGTTTTCCTCAGGTTGCGGTTGCTACTTTAGAGGATTGTTTACAGCAACAATGCATATTAAACTCTTTAGGTAATAACAAAAAGTACTGCAAAGGAGTACTGCAAAGTCAGAAGATCGTGTGCTTTATAATATTATTAGAAATTTGGAACAGAAGACTGTTCGTATCAAGCAAATTGTAGATTTGGAGATCCTTGTTTATTCAGAGTTTTCGGCTTATTGTTGGTTGCACTATAAGGCCCTTATACAGTTAACACATATTTATAACACCCTGTACACTGTTTTTCAAATTTTCTATTTGTCTGTGTCCACATGAGGAACATTTGTAGTGGCCCTACGTAACGAAAGTATTATATAACACTTTGTATACTGGGTGATCTGGAAGGACATATTTAAAGAATGTATTCAGGGAGTCAGAATACAAATCTGGATGAAGAGAAGTCCCAACCTTAACTGGAAATAGTGTTTATATAAACGGATACCCTATAGTTTAGCCATTACTAAATTGTCTGTATTTATCTCGAAATTGGCTTTGGGAAACAAACTGTATTTGAAGAAAACAACTGATTAGCTAATTTTCAACAGTTTTCTTGGCATTTTTCAGTAACTTGTATTTAACATAGGTACCTACTTTTACACCTATTTTAACTATTTCCCAGATACCATAGACGACATCACCAAAGGAAGATCCAACCAACCACCCCAACAGGACACCAACCGAAGGAAGCAAAACTCCAACTCCACTAACACAAATCGATGCAAGGACCCATAAAAAGCAACGATGCCCTGGGCTGAAGAGGACCAAATCCTAGAACGTTCCGCCCATATAATACATTAAGTTAGACAATAGGAAAAATATCATGTAACATCTTAAGTTTTTATGAATTAACGTATCTAGTTACGTACTTCTAGAATGAATCCATATCCATAATTTTTGGGTTGACTGACTTGCTAAGCATAATTAGCCATCATGGTCACCCGACCCAACACCTCTGGATCAATGTCTTTGGGAATAGTTAAAAATCTTTAGTTTTTATGAATCAACATTACTATAGTTCGAATTGCCCCTGCTGCAGCAAGAGAATGCCATTTTCAAATTTTCCTATGCGCGATATTATTATTATTTTTTTAATTCTTGCGGCTAGTATCCTAGAGATATCCTAGAGATAACATGCGATATCTTCTTACGGCTGAACACCGGTCCTGTGTTCATAAAGACCGCTTTGTTTACTTTGCGTATATCTTTCAAATATTGCAGTTTCTTTACGAACCACCCTGTGTTTTGTAAAACAAGGGATAGAAACGCAAAATGACCTTTTACAAATTAAGTCAATGTATCATCAGACATATACTTAGCATTGTGTTATTCTAAGAAATATCGAAATATGGCATAAATAAGTGTGTTTATTTGAATTTATGACTAATCTATGGCACTACCTTATTGAGAAGCGATACTGATAATATTTGTGTTTCTCGACGAAACAAAACAGCGATCGTATAAACTACTGTTCTTAATAATAAGTAAGGCTGAAGTTACAATTTCAAGTTTTTACCTAAGCCTTGAATATTTTAAGAGTGAGTAAAAAGGCTGAAGTTACAATTTCAAGTTTTTACCTAAGCCTTGAATATTTTAAGAGTGAGTAAATGCAAATGTATGTTTTTTCTTGGTATTGAAACAGCTCCTGTCGTCCACGCTTCCTCCATCATCATCATTCTTTCTGGCTTGTGTCATTTTAATCGATGTTGATGCTGTGCTCAAATAGAAACATATTTATCAATTCACGATAACATATTTGGTACCTATGTATTATCATTTTTGATTTTTGCCTTTTATTAATATAAATAATACGCATCATAATAATTGTAGCTGTATAATTTTCATTTTCCAGGTAGTATAGGCATGGAAAGTATATTGATTATGTGAAAAAATTGCATTCGAAATTTTAACAGAAATGTCTATTAAGTTACCATTAACGATTTTTTTAAATACTTGCCCGTAAAGATGTACTTGCGTACACGTATGTATCTATATGGTCATTATAATACTATGGCTCCGAAAAAATACGAAACCGGTATCGGATATTTATAGAGAACCCCACTACAAATGTATTGTTTTTTACCGAAATCTATCACGTCAGTATTTGTACAGATTTGCTGCAATACTGTTTTGCTTTAAGATTATTTTTTATTTACTAATGTCATTTTTGTTGAACATTAGCTGGAAGTGCTGGTGGTGTCCTTGTTTAGCGTATGTTTAAGATTTCTTTTAACCACATTAGGGAACGCTTTTTTTGCGTTAGCGGGTACGTCGACTACTTGTGGAGGTCTAATGTGACCAAACAGTTATACATTTTTGGCACATTACTACATAAGAGATTCTGCTGGTATATAAGTTCCCCTTAGGTATATTACCAAAGTACCAAAGTAGATAGAATTTTCTAAATGGAGTAGACATTCTTAAGGAAGTGTGAAATTATTTAATAAGAAGAAGTATACAGCCTACCTTTCAATATATTGCTATCCTTATATCAAAATTTACATTTTATAATCTAAAAAATAGATATTCAATGTAAATAAATATAAAATGCATTGGACATACCTTAAGGTTTTCTTTACATTAAAAACATATTTGTGAAACATATGTAGAGATGTGTTATATTCTTGTATAGATATTGGCGATATATTGTCAGGTTAGTTATGAAAGCAAGAACATAATTAACATAATTCATTTATTAATCATTACAATTGAAAATGTAAATACATATTTTTTCTGTATCGCTATAGTCCTTGTGCAATTTAAGTTTTTTTTTTGATTGAACGGAGTTATTTTTTAGCTCAAGTAACAGAAAATCAATTGCAAAAATTGATGATAATAGCTGAAATGGGATACAATTAAATAAATAATCAGGCAAACAAGTAGTGGTGATTAGCTTGCTTTGTATTATCAAGGAAAAGTTGATTTGGTTTTTTATTTATAGAAGCTAATAGATTTCAGTTTAAATAAGTAATCTTGTAGCACGGCGGCTTGAGGTTTTAAAGAAATGCGCTGCACATAAAAGCGATTTATTTAATAAAAATCGACAACCAATTGGAGGGAATAATATATGTAATTATGTTCAATTGACTTGTACCTAGATAGACTCAAATAAACATAAATATAAAAAATATAGCCAGAGTAGTATAAATTAAAGTGCAATTCATAATTCTGGGAATTAATTGTTATACAAACTGTATTATAATCAAATTTCTACAGGAAAATTAATTTTCGAGACTACTAACAGTAATACGTGATATTTTTATTTGAAGTTCCAAATTTGGCGGTTAACTTCAGATTAATCAATTTTAGCTTTTAAAGTTGGAACTTGTTGCTGGTCCAAATAATTACAACCTGATTCTGAGTTCGAAATTTCGACGTTATTCGCGTAGGTTCGAACTCAAAGTCGAGATGCAATTACAGCTTTCAATATATTCAATAACAGCCCTATGTAAACCACAAGCTTTTCAGAAAGGATCGTATCCACGTTCTATTTGTGTTTTACTCAAGTGCGAAACGAAAGATGTTTTCATTTTTCCATATTAATGAATATGACCGAATTGTCACCTTTTTTGGAGGAAGAGGAGTGGATATTTTGTACAACCATGGTTTGTTTACTTAGCGAAATTCTTGTATTATTGATTGGCTAAATTTTAAGAATTTGGATGAAAATAAAGCTCAAACTGATTTAAGCAAGACTTCGTTTATTACAAAATGTTTAGGCATTAAAATTGACAAGACATAATTGAAATACTAAAATCAAAGATATTAATACTTGCGTAAAAAATTATATCTGCAACAACATATAACATTTTGTTGGACACAAGTTGTGCATGTCGCAATAAATTAATTTTTCACTAAATTAAACACGTTCTAATAATTTTTTATGTGCTTGAAAAAGTAGGAGGCATGTTTCAAATTGTTAACTGCCTTGATTTGCAATACCACTGACGCCAAAATAAATGTCAGTATTGATTGACAACCGAGAGATGTTGTTTCACAGTTCTATACTCGGTTTCTACTTTTTAAACGAATTTATCAATTAGAAAGCTCTCCACTCGGTGCAGAAGGATACCTTTTAGATTTTCTTTAGGTTGTGACCGTTAAATTGGACAAAATCTTGTGTAGGACTATAAAACGAAGCTTTATCGCCATTTGCTTATATTATTAAAACTGTAACATTGTGAAACGTACACCCAAAGCGTGGGCTGGCGAAATTGTAATTGTGAATGTATTAGCGTTTGATTCGTTTATTTATTTTTTTAAAAGGAAATTAGTATATGATGTTGTTTCGGTTCTGACGTAGCCAATTTTTAAACTGTGTTCTGAAAAGAGTTACAACATCCGTTCATTAGGCTTGTAACAAGCATATTAATTGTCCCATAATGGTGATGATACAGTCATGGGTTAGAGGTTAGCGCGTTACCCTCCACACTGAAGGTCTGGGATGAATTTCCCCAAATTGTTGGGTTTCTAATGGCCGTTTTCCCTTGCAAACCAACGAGTAATTCTGCCTAGTAAATCTTCTCTGGAGTAGAAGTGATTACACTTCCCGTGGTTCGGAGCCCACGTTAAGCTGTAGATCCCCTATGTCTGTGGCACTTTAAACCCTCAAAACATGCATAGGAGAGAAGGTCGCTATGTCTCGTAAGCGATGAGGAAGAAGAATTTATAATAAAACTATTAACCTTGGCATTATCATATGTTTTTCGTTTTATATTATCAGTGCTGTAATAATTCATTAAGACAAGTTGCCTGGTTAACTATTTAAGGGTTGCTAAATTCAGCAAAAACGCTAACGGAATATTTGGCATTGTAAAACCCATTCGCTTATTGCAACCGGTTTAACGCTTTTTAATATCAATAGTAGGTAGTATGCCCTAATAATACATTTTAAATAAAACACTTACGTAACTACTGAAAATGGCATTGTGATGTATGCAACATTCTAAAATTATTAAATAAATATGGTAAATGAGGATAAAACAATGAATAATATTATCAGATCGAAACCAAGGCGGGAATTAAAGGTTTAAATTCTGTACAGATGCCAAGGGACGAGCTTTAGGGTTTAAGAGTGCCTTCTCTAGAGTAAAAAAAGAATTAAATTTCACCAATTCCCTAATATTATCAGCCTAGCCTAACCTAGGCATGGATTTTAGAATTTAAATCTTGATTTTCCCTGAAAGTTGAAAACAGAAACGAAAACTTTATACTAACTTATTATGATTTAGGGTTACATCCTGTTTCAGTGAAAAGGTAAGAAAGCCATAATGTTATCAGTAGCGTAACCAGGGCAGGTATTTTAGGGTTTAAATTAAAAAATAAAAAAATTACCAGTAGCGGAACCAGAAGGTTCAATTCCTTTTATCCAAAGAAAAATGAATCATAAATCCGCAGTAGCGTATCCCAAGGGAGGCAGTTATAGGTAGTTAAATTTACTTAATTCCAAAATATCATCAGTAACGTAACCTAGGGACGGATTCCAGAATTTAAATCTTGTTTTGCCCCAAAAGATAAGAAAGAAAGTCAAAATTGTCAGAAGAGAAGCTTTAGGGTTTTAACCGTTTCCATTACGATCTTTAGAAGTTTTTTTAGCAATTTATTTCTATGGAGCACATTAAAAATGGTTGTGTGCTAACTGATCAAATATTGAAGACTTTATAAACTTTCTATTTCTGTTGATGTTATTATAAAACAATTCTTTACGTCTATCAGAAGAAATATGTCGGGAAAAATACTCCATATAGGGAAATATTATTGACTAAGGATCATTACAAAATAAGAAGAGGAGAAAATTGACTGTAAGGCGTATGAGCTAGGATGATTTAAAGTAATTTATAAAACAGCAAAAACACGCTCAACACCTTATTTAACGCAAAAGATAGAACTGGTTAAAATCAGGCATTTACAAATTAAACTGTTCACAGTGTAATTATGTATACATAGGTAAAACAATTAGAAAAATCTAACTACGCTAAACACTTACCTATTAGAACTGAATCATGCATTGTATCAAACCATATAATAAGATTTTGGATACACTCGAGGCCTTTCAAATTCACAAACACGCTTTAACAAATACCTACATCTTTAATGAATGAGCAAATTGAACTTATAAATTTTCAGCTGTTGGAAGTTTTGGAATAGAAGACCAGAGCCAAGTTCGAAATCAAGATTCAGTGTGCTGTTGCCATAGCTACAAATGTTTACAATATTAAATGCGTTTCAAAATGACATGTAAAATGTCGAAAATAAATAAATAAATTGAAATTGAGACTCTTATTATTATTAAAATAAAAATATGCATTTCAACGAAATAACGCAAGCAATAATTAACAAATGATTATTTTGTGTTATTTCATATACATCCTGGATACCTAGAACATAAAACGATTAATAACTCGGTTATAACAAGACCTTTTAGGCTGCAAATAGTTGCTCGTTGTATCCGTTAAACGTAATATCTTGGAAATGACAATTATTTACAACATAAAAATATAAACAGGATGATTAACAAAATGTTCATAGACAAAAAGTAGTCTAAATTTTAAAATATTATTATCGTATGAGGACCAAAATATTTATACAGATAAGTACCTACATACAATATTTATATATGTACCTACTAATTGCGGTATACTTTATTAGCTCCTTTTTTTTCCAAATTTCTACGTTATCCATGGTTGTTTTTCTATTTTATTCAGTTCCTAAGATTGTTATTAAAAACTTATAAAACTATTAACCTACTAAGTCAGGTAAATGTAATAAATTTAAGGATTATCTAAAATGCAATGGTAAAATTTTTGGGACTCAGTATAAAACACCGGCGCAAATTGAAACATTCAACTCAGAAAAATTCCAGTAACTTTGAAATATGAATTATAAGATTGTTTTGTAAGTCGTACAAGCCAGAAATGCTAAAAATATTTTAAAGTTTGTTCACTGTTTTCGGGACGAGCGATCGCTGTAGACAGAAAATACAATACAGTAAACAACTCAAATCAAGACGTTTCCTTTATGTACGCTTATTATATCCAGGATCTCGTTGCAGCTGAGCTTGCTTGAAGTAAGGTGGACTGGACTGTATTATTATTGAATAAGAAATGGCTATTTGAACGTATGTCCTGACGTAGTTTTTCTTTCTGTGAATAATGTTTATTCATCGTGTCATAAGCTTGCTTAATGTTGATTAGAAGTTGCAACTTAAGATGAGCGATGTAAATGAAGCAAATCCAAACACTGAATGTGCAAGATCTCGTTGTAACCGAGTTCGTCTTAAGCGAGTTAAACCATACCTGTACAAGCCAAATTGTAAAACGCAAACGCAGACTATGCCAAGCTATTTTGTGTGCTCTAAAAACTACCTATTACACTTGTGTAAACAGAATGTGGTTCAATATCATTACGGAGTCATATTAGAAGGAATGTCGGGTAGATTTATGAATAATTATAATCGAGACGAACGGTTGAACGATGTGGTGCGGGTAAATTCCAGCGATTTTGTTATCCGTAATATTTAGCGCGAAAATGAGGTAGTTTATCTACCCAGAAGCGAAGCAGTAAAAACGGGTATATATTTTGAAATCACGGACATGTGACAAATAACAGTTGACCCGTAAACAATGTATAATTTGAGATCCGAGTGTGCCGAGATAGGGTGAGTGTCACGCAATGGGGCAGATACGCCGTTATGACTGATGACCGCCATCCACGCCCTCTGCCGTGACAATCCCGACATGAACTCCTTCACCGATATCGCGATTATAATAATGCGCGTTCTTCAAAAAAACCAAGGGCCTTTCGCAGAGGTGGCCCGTTTCGTCAAGGCCTCGAGCAAATCAATTCACCCTTTCTCGCCGAGCCATACAAAATGTTTACTTATTAAAGTGAATAATCTATGTTTAATGTAAAACAGCATTATACATATCGGTCGGCTGCAAGTTACATATGGCACACGCATAATTGAAGTTAATTATTTCACTTAGAGCCTAACAAATCATTCAGCGATTAATGAACATGATAAATACAAACATAGAGGAATTATGAGCATGACATTAACATAGTAACGACCGGTCGTAGTAGTCCTTGTCGCGCCGAACAAAGGAAACGCGAAGACAAATGAGCAAGGATAACAAAAAGGATTTGCCACCGCGGCTCACTTCGCCGGACCTAATCAGATCTATTCGGCGGGCTTAAGCAACGACTACCGAATTTGCGCGGATTTATGCACGCTCGCCCGGTGAAAAGTGATTAAAACGAAGATGGTTAATTCAATCCCGAAACAATTAACCCCAGCTGAACCGCAAACAATCCACGGGCATTTGCGGCGGCGGCGGCGAGGGGGCGAAAACAAACAGGAGCAGCGGCGCAAGCACATTATGTATGCATCAAAATCGGGCCGGCTGGCAAAGCACACAGCCTCGAGGTCGGAATCCGGGATGAGAGTCCGGGAGAATACCCGGAATGTCCCGGAGTATCGACCGTGATGCTCTTATCTCGCCTCCACTGGCGTGGCATCTCGCGAGGCGGAGCAATGCGCAAACAATTGCGCAAACACAAAAGGACGCGAACAGACGTACGTACCGTCGAGTCCCGAAAGCATATGCGTCGAAACGGGACGGGGCGATCGGGCTGCGGTAGCGAGGGACCGAGAGGCCCATACGGCGTAGGTGTGTGATAATGCCGGTTGAAAACCGCGATCCAAATCAAAAATTACAGCACAGTCGCCTCGAAGAAGTGATAAAACATGACAGCGAATGGTGGCCTGTGATTGGTCTGAATGTGCATGAAAAAAGACGATCGCGCTTCTCATTGTCTCCGTCCACAGCCGTCGTCTTGACTTCGCTGCGGGTAGTGCTCTGATCAGGATATGAAGCCCGGTCTTGAGCCCCAAGTGATTGTATCACCAAGTTTTTGAGTTTTTACGATGAGATCCAAATCTGTCGCTAGAAGAGTCACGGCTCAAGGTATGACCATTTCACACCACTCTATACATATATTGTAATATATATTTTTATCTGTCATACCCGCATACGCAGTTTTTTTCATGTTGCGTTATATATTTTTTGCAAATCTATGTTTAATATTTTAAACGCGAATGCGATAAGTTCGTCAATATTAGTAATTGTCTTGGTATTTTTTTCCAACAGCTGTATTTATCTTTCCATTCCCACATTTCTAAATCAGCCTAATGCAAAAACCTACACACGATTAATTGCTACTCACTTCATCAATATTCTAAACAATTTCCGGAGGACAATTTTAAAATTACACTCGCATCTAATATAATTTTCCGCGCAAAAATAGTTAAATAATAGTTTTAAGTTTGAATTTCGACGCAGTTACTTGTTGTTTAGTTCTTCCCCAACGGTGGTGAAGATATAATTAACGGTTAATATTAAAAATGTGTGTGTGTTTCCGAGACTTTCCATATGTTAACGCAAAAACTAGTGCATTGTTGATTTGACAACGGGATGCTGTGTTCGAATGTGAGCGCAGCCTCGCACGGCGTGAAGTAACGAGGCAATCGCGAAGAAACATCTTTATTTATTTATAATGATAAATTCCATTTCATTTTGCATGCTTATAAACCTACATGTATCTAACCATTTCTTTATTACCGTGAAATTGCGATATTATATCAATTGGCTGCGCGCAACCAAGTTTTTAAATACAGATAATGCTAATATCTGGATCTTATTGTAAAAGTATTGTTTGGCGTTGTCTTATCAATGGACATACTTATGCCTAATTTGAAATGTAGCAAATTACAGCTTTTGGCACGCATACTAAGTAGGCGCTGTTCCCATCCACACTCTCCTTTATCACGCAGACTTTCAAATCGGCCAATTCTGCATCCCAGAAAATGATTGTTTTCAAATACGCTTTCCACAAAACATATGCTGCTTTTTATTTCCATTTCAAGGGAAAATATTACTTTAAACTTGAAACATTTACTAGAGATAGCAACTTCCAAACTAAGATGAATTTCAAAAGTTGTAGGTATCCATTTTGATCTTGAAATTTCTTTGGAAAATTAGCGATTTTCCAGAGCAACCACATAAAATCTTAAAACTATAATAAAAATTCTTTAAAACCAAATATGTGCTTCTAAAATTATACTGTATTTTGTAGTGTGGTGAAGTTTAGTAACAAAAATTAACCAAACCCACCACTTTATCTCAAAGAATATATAAAAATGTTCTATGTATACGTACAAACGCCTAAGAAACTTGCAGAAATTCAATGTTGTCTTTGATGGTTTTGTCTTTCCACATATTGTCAAAGTTTAGGCTTGGAAACTTGAGAAAATTCGTCACACAGTTAGAGCTTTTATTTAAAGTGAAGGAAATTCCACATAGAAAATCAATCGGGAAAGGCTTTGAAATTATCTATTGAACGAAGTTGCTAAAGATTATTTAAAATCGTAATTAATTCTTATTTTAAAACCTAATCAATGACAGCACATTTTCTCTTTAGTATAAACACGTAAAAGGCCGTTGAGAATCTTTTTTCTATTTAAGATATCTGAATAAAATTAGAGTAAAGTAAAATAATAGTAAATTTTCTAAAAACGCGGGTTATTTTACACAGCTGTGTAATTTTAAACATTTTGTGTATTAATAGATACATTAATAGGTTCGAGTTGCTTAAAAGTTATTATCGCAAAGCTAAAAGTTTTATTTGATATGAAGAAAATGTGTTAACGCAATGTTTCATGTATCCAGCAAAATAAAATAATATACATTTTCAGCGTAAATAGTTAATTTGTGTAGAGTATCGTAATTTGCAAACATATTTGTAATAAGTTGTTATACCAGAAGCTAGAAACACCATCCGATAATCAATATTAACTGGTTAATCGATACACTTTTGTGCGACGATTATTCCATGCAAAACAACAAAATATTTTTGGTCACGATTGTGTGATTTTATGCTTCGTCTATGATACATTTTAAGGTTAGCTGTTGGTTGTTTAAAAAATTGTCTCAAAATTTTAGGTGACATTTAAAAACATGTTTACTATTGGCCAACGTAAAATAACATAAATCATTCAGCAGAAATAGAAAATTTATGTGTAACTGCAATCTACAAATATGGGAAACCAAAAAACAGTTTTGTACAAAACAAAAAATAATTTTCTGAAAAGTTAGGCGTTAGAATTTGTTTATACTTCTAGGTTTAGTCGATGATTCTTTAGAAAATTGGTTAAAACTGGAAAATTTCAATAAAAATATATCTGTTGATTCAATGTTTCCAACGTAAAATAATAGAAGTATTTCATCATCATCATCATCATCATCATCATCTGACATGGAGCTGACTCGAGGGTCACTAATGGATTACGCCAGATAGAAATATTAAATATGCGATCTACATATCTTAAAATTCTAGAAGATGAACTATGGCAGGTTTTAAAAACAATCTAAAAATGACTCGGTATGACCATACGTTTAGTACAAAAAAGTTTAAATTTTCTTTTTATACAACACAAAAGAAATATTTCTGAAAATATTGTTTTACGCGGACGTGAATTTTATACTTGTTTTGTTTCATGCATTATTCGTATTTGGGTATTTTTTTTAAATTAGCGTTTTAGAAAATTATATTTAATCAATATTTACCACAGAATAATATAAAATTGCGAAAGACTTTTAAAAATGTACAATAGAATTGGAAAAAATTGTAGAAGATAAACTACGACGGGATTTAAAAGCCATCTAAGGATTAATAAAGTATTCAAAAAATTAATCCAGTACCACCATAGCGTTAGTTTTGTCCAACGTTCGTTTGCATAAAACTAGCAGAAACTCTTCTGAAAAGTTAGGTTCTCTTACATGGATTTTATAATTCGTGTTATAAGCGTTTTTAACTATTAAATATTCAAAATTTGATTAATTGTCGATAAACATAAATTAGCTGAAGCCTTAGAGCATGAAGATTTTGCAAAACATCGTGATTTACAATTAAAATTAAGAAATTCTGTAAGTGGAACCGACATTTAAGAATTGAATATGTAATCTGTTAATTAATATACGCAGGCTTACATTCCGATTCGTTCCATAAAGTAAAATTCTTTTTCTGCGCAAGTTCTACAAAATTTACCGCAAAGTGTGAATATTTTTTAAATTCTTCCACACCATATTAGATTTCGCTTTTAGACTTTAAAAATGTGAGAAATACTCACGATTTTCCCTGCAGATTTAGAAAACGTATAAACTATCAGCAAAATACATAAAATAATCAAATCCTTCCAGCTAGGAAACAATCTGTAAACCTTAGTCAATACTAGCATTTTTTCTTTGAAATATCAAGATATAAAATTTCCGTTTTACTACTTAACTTTGCGATTGTCAAAGTGTTGAAAAAAACGTAAATTCTTGAATAACAGCTTCGCTTTCCGAATGTAAAACGTAATCGGGTCGTAAATGCAACGTACGATTGCAATTTGAGTCTTAGATGCACTTTCCAAATAAAAATAATTGTTTGAACCTTGAGGATCCGAGCCCGAGCTTAATTATCGGTATTGTTCGTTACGTTATCAGACCATAAGGTAAGACCTATAAATAATTTCGAAATTATTGCGTCAATTAAGAAATTTAACAAGGCAGGTCGCATAAACCATTGGCATCGTTTCGTGCCTCGAGCTGTAAACAAGAGCACCTTTATTACTGTGAGATCCCAGAATTACATGTGCGATGTTTAAAAATCGCGTTTATCGCAACCAAGAACGGGCTCGTTTTAACACTGTGCCTATCGATATGAGCAAACAACGGCTAATTATTGATAAATACCTTTTTTATTGCACTATTTTACCGGAACGAAACAATCGAACTATAAATTACGCGCGTGTCATTAATTTTATTCCATTATCGACGCTATCATAGGCCGTCGTAACGGCAAATTGCGACGCGCTCCTCGAAAAGCGAACACAAAGCGACCGGGCACAGGATGTTCATTCAGGGAGGAAGATCGCGGGAGGCTGGGATACTCCGCTTTCGAAGACAAATAAAACCATGTCCCTCTTTATCAAGAGGTCCTGAAAAATAATACGATCATCATTCGAATGGTATCTGAATGGTGCGCGTTATCGTATCTGTCTAGAGATCACAGAGGGCCGTGGCGGCAGGTGCCGCCGAAGGATGCGTTTACACCGGAAATGCGTGAACTGACAAAGAGGCGGATTGTTTACTTTTGTTTATTGCGAAGATCCTGAAGAGATGGGTTTTGTGCTCTACTCAATTTAAGACATACGTGACTTGTTGCCGAATCGCTTTGCTATCTTCATCAAAAATAATGAGCGTAGTCGTACGTCGGAGCTATCAGTTGTCCCTGACCATTAAACGCGTGTGTCAGGTAGTTTGAATTTCTTCTTTGATTGTCGTGCAAAAAATTGTTCTTTTTAGAACTAACCTACGAGTATTTTCCTGGTATTTATTTGTACAATACAAGGGTGAACTCAAGTTGCCCTTAGTCTGCGTGACGTCACACCTTACTACGTTTATGTAGCGAAAAATCGTAAACTGTATTTCACATAACACGCAAAGCTCGAATTCGTTTTCAGAGCGACATGTGAACATAAGAAAACGGCGCGAACGCGCAGGAAACAAAATCCCTAGTTTTTATGTAGTTTCGAATTTTACACAGAAACTATGAAATATTGAAAATCAGAATCATAACTGTTACAACTACATTACACGACCTGACGAATAAACATGTATTTACTCCTTAACTTAACAAAAAAAACAGAATTTTTTAGTTTTTAAGAATTGGCACTATCAATACTAAATAACAAGTAATTGATGACGTGCACGCAGACTAAGAGCGACTTGACTATATTCATGTTAGAACAGCGTGTGTACTAAGAAAACAACCTGCGTATTTAAAAGAAATTGAAAATTCGTTAGTTTTGCCTTTAAAAATTATCTTGAATCCAAGACAAAAATTCAATTCAGTTTACCGGAAAAACACTTTTTGCACAGATATATTATAGTTTCGATTGTTTAGAAGCGTCATTTTCACCTGCATATAAGCGATTTTTATTTATTTATTAATTCAAGATTGCTGTAGGTATATATAGGGTGTATCAGAAATAGGTACCTACAAATATTAAATCCGATGGTAGATTACAATATATACAAACTAAAAAAAATATTTCTTATGCAATGGGACCCTTAAGATATGAGAAAATAATAATTGAAAATTTGACCCAAAATTGTTTGCGTACCGCAAGATAATAACAAAAATTTGAGTTCAAAGACATGTTATGCAAAGGAGAGGAAGATAGAAGTGCAAACAAATTTCTTATCACCTGCCACAAACCAATACTATTAGGTAGGTCAGTAATTTCTATCCAGTCTGTTGTTATCATAAGCCAGACAAGTTTTTACGTGTTTGCCGCTTTGGATTTACTTTACAATTGCATTTTCTATGTATCATCAGCAGCTCTCAAACAAAATTTTATTTCATTTCTTAATTCAAAAAAATAAACTTAATGATTTTTGAAAAATGAATAGTACCATTGAATTCTATTTGAGCCAATCTATTACTGGATTAAATATTTGTACCTTCTTCTGATACACCCTATATATACAGGGTGTGCCAGCTAAGTTCTCCCCCCTTCAAGTGGTTGACGCAACTCCACATACATACAGCAAAACTTGTCTGCAATTTAATTAAATTGATCAATGTTGCTTACTTATAAGAATACTAAGTTGAGCTGTCCGTGTAATTACATTTTAAGTAAAATGGTTTCAAATAGCCAGAAAAGAGATATATTGTTTATTTTTGGCGAATGCTGCGGAACTACAGCTGCAGTCCGAAAGTTATACATCAGGCGCTATCAAACTGGAAGGCCACCGCTTGCAAGATTATTAAGTCGTCTTTAAATTTTTTAAGAAACGAAGGCAAATTTATTAATTCCAGAAGATGCAGGTCCAAATGGAGTACGAACAAAAATAAACTAGCAATTTTAGAGGCAGTGAATGAGAATCTACATGTAAATTACAAAGATCTAAGCACAGAGGTAGGTATTCGTAGAACTTCAGTTAGAAGAATTCAGAAAGCAAATGATTTTCTATTACGTTATTTTGATGCACCTCAGGCAAGATTGCAATTTGGTAATTTCATTCAGAATCTACTTTTTTTTGATCCATCGTTTTTAAATTGTGTTGTTTAGCGATGAGAAAACTTCTCAAACAATAGTGAAGTGAATAGGCAATTAGGATTACAATTATGAGAGAATCCACACTCGATACGTGTTACCTATTTTCAAAGAGTTTCTTCTGTAAATGTCTGGGGTGACCATATTATTGGACCACACATGTTCCATGAAAATGTAACTAGACAACGTTAATTGGATTTCTTAAAAAACAGTTTACCTGGGTTGTTGGAAAATACAGAACTCAATGTACAACAACTTTCATACCAACATGACGGTTGTCCTGCTCGTTGGATTGTTAAGAACTGCTTAAATAATGTGTTTGGAGGAAATTGGACAGGAAGAGAAGCTGTGCATCCATGACCATTTTAAAGAAAAGTTGTTCTTGTGTTATTCCAATTAAACACAAATTTATACGCAGATTATTAGATTTTATAATCGGAAATAATACAACTTAGAAGCTTTATTAGTATCATCTGAAAATATGTAATATTTATTTCTAAAGTGTACTTCTACAATAGCTTCTATATGATTAAAATTAGTAGAAAAATGTGCATACAAAAGTTGTCCACAATGAAGCGATATCTACTTTCACATATTTTTATACATACAGGGTGCACTAGTTGGGCTGGGGATAGAGTCACATATTAATGAAATAGGACAACCTGTATATTCTTACATTTTATAATTCCCCACCAATAGAACATTCAATAATAACGTCTTATACGAATTTTAACTCGAAAGTTTCCGTGCTATACAATTGTACAGAACACAATTCTAAAACAATTTTAACTATGTCGACATGAAATAAGTAAACCAGATAAATTTTAATTCGCTGGAACTAGCTTTAATTTTCAAAATACATGTGAAGCACATAGCTATTGGTTTATTGAAGAAGTTCATTTCACGTATGAAATTTTTCCAAAATTAGACTTAATGTGTTGAAAGTACTTATTCCTTTATAATTGCTTTTAGCTGTAGAATAATTTGTATTTCTATTTTTGCGTCACTGGAAAATAATAATAAGATACAGAAGTATCGTAGAAAATGCATTGGTATCCGTATTCAATTTTGCTATTTTCCCAAATTTTATTGTCGTATGTTAATGGTAAAAATGCAAATGCAGGTAAGCGCATTTACAAGTGAATAACAGTAGGTATACTGAACACCCAGTATTAGTTTAAATTTTGAAAAACTTCCATACGTGACCTTCAATTTTCTAGTACAATAATAATTATTAATTTAAAATATATCAAACACTAGCAAATAAAAATTAATTTAATGGTTTTATAAATTATGAATTATTATAGAGTGTGTAATCTAAAATAACAAATTACCAATCACACATCTTTCCAGCCGCGATTGCTCTGTATAAAACATTAATTTGTGTGTCATATCAATTAGTTTTTAAGACTTAAGATTTATTATTATTATAGGCAGAGCGAGAAAAGTGTTTAAATATTTCTCTAACAACTGTCTTGAACTCAATAATGTCGAAATATTTGACATAGCGCTCATAATATCCAATTTGATTTAAAACTTGTATTGATAGGTAAATAGAAAATGTAAAAATATACAGGGTGTTCTAGTTCAATTTAAATAGTTAGACCGTACCCAGGCCAAATCAAGCACCTTGTATATAGGCAAACAATTTTACCCTATAGAGTACGTTTAACGTTTGTATTTATACTTGTTTCTAACTTTATTAATGTAGTAGGTATTCAAAAAATATACACTAGGTGTCCACCCTGTATGTGATATATTTAGAAATTATTTTTTAAATAACAATGTATAATACCGTTTCCTAATTATTAGAAGGATTCCGGTAGGCACTTTAGAACAAACATACAAGTTTTCAGACCGCTGATGTATACACTTTTTTACGTTAACAAAATACAGTATGATCAATAAAATTTTCTATAAGGATTCGCTGTAGAAAACAAATCATCTATCTCTACTATTGAAGATTAACGATTGCTATTTAAAAAGAATTATATTTTTGATTTTGTTTATTATTATTATTTAGCCATAATAAAATTCGATTTGTTAGTTACGTTTCGTTTTACGCCAAAATATTTAACGGTGGTAAGTCTTAGCGACAGAATAAAAACAACGTTAAGAAATAAATATGAAAAGAAATGTTCAAATCAATAATTGAACACTTTCCATGATGTGGTTCCTGAATTTAAATCCATTGTCCAAACGCAATTTTTTCGAAATGTCCTGAGTACCTCAGCATTGGTATTAAGCCGCAATAGCACCAACAAGCTTATTTTAAGACAGTCATTCATATGAATGGTTTGAATTTTTGTCATGTTTTTAGTTATTTCTTAGACATAAAGTAGTCAGTATTTTCTTGTATTGCGAGTACACTCTATTGTATCGGCATTAAGCCTAACTATGAGGCTTGTTCAACTGAAACCCATCTTTGATCAACATAGCCTTGAAAACAAATGCAATAATTCAATGGACATTTGTTAATGTTAGTAGTGTTTGTAAGCAACGCATTAATAAGTTTTACGTACCCAACTGTGAAGGAATGGTGCCGAAAGTTTAAGAATGCAAAAGAGAGGACTATGGCTGAGCCGCGACCAGGTACACGGTGTACTGCATTAACAGAAAACAATATGGCATGTGTGGAAGGTCTTATTAGAGAAAATCGTGGAATTTTAATTAGAGAAATTTCAGAAATTGTTGGTGCAAGTATAGTATCTGTCCATAGTATCGTTCGTAATCTGGGTTACAGCAAAGTTTGTTCGCAATGGATTCCTCGTCTCTTGTCTAATGAACAAAAATGCTTGCGAATGGGCTTATCTCTGCAACACCTCACAGATTATAGGCAAAGTGGTGATGATGTTCTTCTGTCAATAGTTACTGGTGACAAAACTTGGTGCCATTACTATGAGCCATCCAGTAAGTTATCGTTGATGCAGTGGGAACATTCAAGTTCACCACCATCGAAGAAGTTTAAAGCACAACCTTTTGTAGGCTTCGATCATGAAGGACCAGTATCAATCCAAATCTGTACAATGAAACTTTGAACAACCTTCATCAAGCAATAAGACGGAAACGTCCAGGAAAATTTACGCATGGGGTCATTTTGCTGCGTGGCATTTTGAATTTACAAGTGGAGTCTGATTTGAGTCTCAATAGCTCATGTTAAGTTAGTATTTAAATAAAAGGTGTATTTTTATGAGTTCTATATCTAAAACTGAAAGAACATTTTTCTGAGAATTTAAATTTTTCGTAGATGAAAATCCAATTGACAAGTATAATGAGCTAATTCTACGGCGTTGGTATTGATAGAAGAAATATAATTGTTTTAGTGAAATATAAAACAATGTCTTTACATAATGTTTGGGGTTTCGAATACTTGAATCAGCGCTTCCAAAAATTCTTGTACAGATAAAATTATGATTTTGTAAGGCTGCGTTTCGTACTGAAAATAAATCCTGATCAATTTCACCAAACATGAAGAGATTAGAACAACACGTGAGTATGTGAGTATGTGAAATATTCAGTCAATGAGAATAAAATGATTAAACGTCATCTTCCGTTATCAGTAACTACAATAGAGAATACAGTGAATCATTACTTATTAAACACTGTTTTTAACATTTCTTACTTTGCACGACTCATCGCAACTAGAACTTTATCAAACGTCGTAAATTGTAGTGAATCACTTCCTTGACGAATAAATCAGAGGTCTTATCCTAAAATTTCATCCTTTAGCGAACACGAGTTAATTCGTATCTTGTAACGGAGTTGATACGATTTTTGTTACAAAGAAATGAATTCCCGCCAGTCAAGATTGCAACAGTTACTCTGGAAGAGTTGAAAAATATGAATTTAAAATGTTCTATTCTAACATCATAGGTTTAATTTTTAAATCATGCTTACAAGACATAGTAAACCGAAATCTGCCAATTATAAAGCATTACCTATAACTTAAAATGTAGTTTAAAAACATTTAAGCAGGGAGACAAACAAACCAATTTTATCTTAATATATTACAGCTCTTCAGTTGACCAAATATATCCTAATTTGTGAATCACTGCGAGTTATTTTTTATTTAATATTAATCTTAATGCGTGCAAATATTCCTTTATCCAAAACAATTCAGTGCAAAAATTAGCGTATACCAATTTACGAATTATAAACCATTAAAACTTCTGAGTTTCTGCAGATTCTTCGTTATTCGTCTTTAATGTGTGCCCCATGAAAAAATGTTTTTAATGTGGAGAAACTCGATTGGTATGTGCAAATATTCCTTAATCCAGAAATTACAGCGTGAAAAGGGTTATCTAAGGTTACCAATTAAAAAAACCATTATAGCGTTTGAGTCTGTACGAATTATTCTTTATTCGTATTTATTATGTGCCTTAGTGCCTTCGGAAAATATGTTTTTAATGTAGAGAAACTCGTTTGGTACGTCCAAATATTCCTTAACATCAAACTTTCAATGCAAAAATCAGCGTTATAACTTTCAAGTCTCTGAAAATTAGTCTTTACTCGTCTTTATTGCGTGCCCCAATGACACTTGAAAATAAGCTTTCATTGTGCAGAAACTCGTTTGGTACGTGCAAATACTCCTTAACCCTAGAATTTCAGTGTAAAAAGGCATCACCAAATTTATCAATTATAAACTATAATAACTCTCGAGTCTCTCCTAAATATTCGTTATTCGGTTTTATTGTGTTACTTAGTGCCTTCTAAAAATACATTTTAACGTGGAAAATCTCCTTTGGTAGATGCTAATATTCCTTATTCCAAGAATTTCGGTGTAAAAAGGCGTATCCAAATTTATCAATTATACTGTATTACATATATTCATATTCATATTCATTTAACTTTTGTTCTGCGAATTAGTCGTTATTCGTCTTAATTGTGTGCCTTGGTACCTTTTAAAAATACGTGTTTAGCGAGAAGAAACTCGTTTGGTATGTGCAAATACTCCTTAATACAAGAATTTCAGTGTAAAAAAGCATTTCCAAATTTACCAATATTAAACTATTATAACTCTTGAGACTCTGCGAAATATTCGTTATTTGGCTTGATTGTGTTACTTAGGGTATTCAAAAATACAATTTAATGTAGAAAATCTCGTTTGGTACCTGCAAATATTCCTTAACACAAGAATTTCAGTGCAAAAGGCGTGTCCAAATTTACCAATTATACGCTATTATAACTTTAGTACTGCGAACTATTCGTTATTCGTCTTTATTGTGTGCCTTGGTACCTTCTGAAAATATGTGTTTAGCGAGGAGAAACTCGTTTGGCACGTGCAAATATTCTCTAATCAAAAATTTTCAGTGTAAAAAAGCGTTACTGAATTTACTAATTATAAAGTATTATAACTCTTGAATTTCTGTGAAATAATCGTTATTCGGCTTTATTGTGTTACTTAGTGCCTTCTAAAAATACATTTTAATGTAGAAAATCTCGTTTGGTACGTGCAAATACTCCTTAACCCAAGAATTTCAGTGTAAAAAGGCATCACCAAATTTATCAATTATAAACTATAATAACTCTCGAGTCTTTCCTAAATATTCGTTATTCGGTTTTATTGTGTTACTTAGTGCCTTCTAAAAATACATTTTAATGTGGAAAATCTACTTTGGTAGATGCTAATATTCCTTATTCCAAGAATTTCGGTGTAAAAAGGCGTATCCAAATTTATCAATTATACTGTATTAAATATATTCATATTCATTTAACTTTTGTTCTGCGAATTAGTTGTTATTCGTCTTAATTGTGTGCCTTGGTACCTTCTGAAAATATGTGTTTAGCGAGGAGAAACTCGTTTGGCACTTGCAAATATTCTTTAATCAAAAATTTTCAGTGTAAAAAAGCGTTACTGAATTTACTAATTATAAAGTATTATAACTCTTGAATTTCTGTGAAATATTCGTTATTCGGCTTTATTGTGTTACTTAGTGCCTTCTAAAAATACATTTTAATGTGGAAAATGTCCTTTGGTACGTGCAAATACTCCTTAATCCACGAATTTCAGTGTAAAAAAAGCCTTTCCAAATTTACCAATTATAAACTATTATAACTCTCGAGTCTCTGCGAAATATTCGTTATTCGGCTTGATTGTGTTACTTTGGGTCTTCACAAACACATTTTAATGTGGAAAATTTCGTTTGGTACCTACAAATATTCCTCAACCCAAGAAGTTCAGTGCAAAAGGCGTATCCAAATTTATCAATTACCTATACTCCATTATAACTTTTGTACTGAGAACTATTCGTTATTCGTCTTTATTGTGTGCCTTGGTGCCTTCTGAAAATATGTGTTTAGCGAGGAGAAACTCGTTTGGCAGGTGCAAATATTCCTTAATCAAAAATTTTCAGTGTATGAAAACGTTGCCAAATTTACCAATTATAATAACGTTTGGGTCTTTGCAAATTATTCATTATTCGTTTATATTCTGTGCCTTGGTGCCTTCTGAAATATATTTTTAGTGAAAAGAAACTCGTGTGGTACGTGCAAATATTCCTTAATCCAAGAATGTTAGTGTAAAAGTCAACGCATCCGAATTTTTCAATTATAAACTATTATTATTCTTGAGTGTCTGCGAAATATTCATTATTGGTAGCTGTTATCTATCTAGTTCCTTCTTAAAATGCGCTTTGAGTGTGGCAAATCCGTTAGGTACGTGCAAAAATCACAATTCCAAAATTTTTGCGAACACGATCTAATTGATGCCAGATAAGGAAGCCGATTCGATTTGTATTATGAAGAAATGATTTCTCGCCAGTCAAGATTTTAACGGTTGCTCTCGAACGCTCTTAGAAAAACAAAAGAGTTTAAAAATCAACCTATGGTGGCTTTAGAAATGTTCTGCCCCAACAGCACAAGTACAATCTTTGTTTTAGCGTCTCGAATGCTCTCATTCTCGGTGAAATATTTATTGTATTCTGCAGCTGCGTAGATCCGACTATATAGAAGTCAGATATAATTTACTTTGTTTAACTTGTGTAAATTGAACGGTAATAATCTCGAAAGTACTTGAAGTTGTGATGTTGTCGAGGTTGCCGGTTGTTTGTTTTCCACCACAAGCTGAAAACGCAGGCTTGTCGGTTAGATTAGCCGCAAACGGCTTAAACAAAACCAACGAGCGTCGTGTCTTTGGGACATAAAGCTATAGGCCATAAAAACCGCTCGCAAGATAGAACATACACACCACATAAAGATATCACTGCAGAATTCACATCGTATCTCGAATTTTAGAACCGTGCTTGATCTGTATGCTTTGAATTGATTAGTTCGAGTAATAAACAGCTCTCTTATCATGCAGATATGATACAGGTATTGCAAAATCTGGAACAAAAATCGTGCACATTACGATCGGAAAGGCTACACTGAAATACAACAATTCGCTTTTATTGTCCAGAAGGCAACGGAATCGTCCAGCTCCAGATACAGATACAGATATCACTCGAGAAGGCCCCAATCAGGCAGCGGAGCTAACAATAGCTCTCACAATGGTATTTACTGAAAAGAAAAATCGGTGCATACGTTGTGTGTAAACACAGTGTCAGGTCGCGATTAGCCACACAGGTGTGCAACGCTTGGTAACCGGATACTTGTCATACCAACCCGTACTTTACATGCATGATTCCGCGATGCATTCACTAAAAACCATTCCAGATAACGGAGCGAATTCAAAAACGATCACTAATACCTTAAAGTTACAACGGGTCGGAACAGCACGTTGACGAATTAAGAAATGCTATTTTATTCCCGTTTTAGCGTGAACTTCATTAATTTTTGCAGCTCTGGAAGCCAATTGTTAATCTGAAAATTTACTTTTATATATAGACGCTAATTATGGAAGTGTGACGGTACAATCTTAATATCTGGTTTAGACCAGATTGGGTGTTGTACAATTTTCTGATTATTACTAAAAACCGATAGCAACAATGGAAATATTAGAGCTACCGCCTACCTCACACACTAATCGTGTCACCAATGTTCCAGTTTCTAAGCACCAATCATAGATCTACCCGTGCATAACCTCACATTAGGTTAGTTGCAGTTTTTAAGCAGCGTAGACAATTCGGGGGAAATTCCTCTTGAACCGCACAATTTTATTCACAAATTCCTTTGGTATTCTACTTGTTGTTAGTGTTTAATGCTGTTGCCAGATTGCAATAGTAACTTGTACAAAAAAACTGAAACTTGTAGTAAAATGAACTCCCCAATAGCAACCGAAAATATAAATTGTTCTGTGAAGCAATTAATCAGTTGAGCATATTATGCAGACCAGTATAGAGCGACAATTTAATATAAAACCATTTTTTCTGTAATCATAAATCCAAATGAAAACCCGGTTATATACTGATATATTTCTGGTGTGTTATTATAGCACCATAGAGCTGTTTTCAAATATTATTCTTCTTCACCTCGAAATTCGATCTTGTCAATTATGCTGACAAGCTCTCACATACTGCCCACTGTTCTGTGATAAGTATGATTTAGGGTATAAATAATATATTCAATCATTTTGTTTATACAGGGTGATTCTAAACATTTAATGTTATTTAACCCTTAAATCACCCGGTAATTTTTTTTATTCGGCATCCTTTCTGGGGTGATATTCAAAGTTTTTTTTTCATTAATTCACTAAAATGTACATAACATTTTTGTTTCTTAACTCATTTCGATAAATTCCGTCGTTTTGGAAAGCTAACAGTCCAGTCTTAGTTTCTAGCCAAGAAAAATGTACAATTGATTGTGAAAAGTGGATGAAATTTGATTAAAAATTTGGAAATTAGTTGTATGTTCTTAAAATGTTATTTTTATTCGAAACTCGGTTAAATAACTCTACATATTGAATTTCCAAAAAATTGTAAAGGCCTATTTTTTGAAGAATAGAATACTGGTTCAGAAGCTGCAAAGAAACCTTAGGTTAACGATCTTGTATTCAAGATATACAGGCGCAAAACGAGACGAGCCTACAAATGGATGACTTAATTTCTCGTCTTGTCTCGTCTCGTCTCGACTCTCGTGCGAGAGTCTCGAATTTCTTATTGAGAAATTAACATCATCATCATCATCTGACATGGAGCTGACTCGAGGGTCGATCCTGGATTACGCCAGGCCCACCCCATGCCAGTAGGTGGGTAGGAATTTAAGGGAGAGTGTAGGATCGGGTGGGGTATTGCACAACGTTAGCATGTCTGCAATGCATACCGTAAGACACCGCTGCTGCAACACCAGGTAGTTAGTATGCTACGCATCAATGGGGTTTTTGAGTACGTAACCGAGACGTTATGCGATTATGCGTTTGAGCCTAATAACTTTAGTATCAATGTTTCACATTGTTCTTATTTGACATCTATCTCTTGTTCTAAGGTTACAGATTGCACCTATCTTAGTTTCCTAATAACGAATAAACTTCTTAATATTTACTCCCAAACTTATTTAAACTGTCCTTTATGCGATTAAGCCTTTAAGCCTTTGGTTTCAAGTTTTACATTGTACGTATTTCTTATCTATCTATTGTTTTAGGGTAACAGATTGCTCTTATCTTAGTTTCCTAATGACTAATTAACTACTTAATATTTTCCGCACTGAGTTCCAGTGTTTTACCACTTAGTTGGCAGTTCGCTTCTGGATTGTACTTCCTTCTTTTCCCTAACCTTCCCCTCTGCAGTTGACAGCTAGATATCAATCATTTCTGTTTTCTTTTCCGCTGGTACATGTTGCGTTTCTTCTCCGTTGTTTTCCCCGTCCTCACTCTCTTTCTTCTTCTTCTTCCCCGTTAGCCTGTTCTTCTTCAGTCGATTCTTGATCTGATTCTTCCATTAATCATTAATGCGTAGATTCTTCTTGCCTCTCTTCGGATATCCTCTTTTCTTCGTACCCATTCCTTCCATGTCTGTTTAGGTATGCCGGTGTTTTGGATGTCCCTCTCCAATGATGTATTCCACGTGTAGCATGGTCTTCCGATCTTTTTTTCTTCTGTTTGCATGGCATACGCTTGCTGTAGAGGATGGTTGGCAGGTCTTCTTAGGATATGTGCCCAGTATTTGAGTCAAGGTTTCCCCCCACCTTCTCTTATTACCAGTTCCACTTGACCTCCACCCGTAATGTTCGACCTAAAATAGTCTGGTTGCGGGTAACTGTGAAAAAATTTTCCTTTTTCCTTTTTCTCTAATCAAAATAATACTAAACGCGGCTATTTGCGATCCCTGATTTGGCTTCCCTGATCTGCGCGCTAAATTAAATTTAAATTTAAATTTATTGAAATTAAATTAAAGGATAGTAAGTTAATTGAATTAAATGAGATTGAAGTTTACAAATCGTTTGCGTTTGTTTTTTGTCATTTAGAAGTTACAAATGCCTAGACCTAAAATGTCCCTAATATTCTCTGCTTTACAGTTAAATGTGAAATTTTCTGCAAACCTCGATTTTTAATTTATCTTATGTTGACCCCATTTCAAATTGTCAAATTTTGGACTAATCAAAATAATACTAATTAATTAATTAATTAATGGAGATTAATTTAAATTAAATTCAACTGGGTTAAGGGAGATTAAAGAGTCTACCAATGCTACCAAACATTTAGATCCTACCATGAAAATTAAAAAAAGTTATAGTTGAATGGTAATTTAACTTAAAAACGAATTAATTGTTCACATTTTCTATATTAAATTAGACCTTGCACAATTACTTCTAATATATTTACAAATTTATATTGCTAACACTACTAATGCTTGTGATATTTTAATGAGTACGTATGTATACGAATCATTTCAGAAATTACAATTAAACGGTGGCGGTACCGACTAGATAGTGGGAGTTTCCTCTTTGCAGAAAGAATGATATTGAATCACCTTTACAGATAAATCTTTTAAACGTTAAAGGGGATGAAACATTTCAAGGTACGACGGTGTGCGTACAATAAGTAGTATAACCCTTGGGTTATACTTATATTCTCCAATTCTTTATTTAAATTTTCGTAAAATACTACGAATTACAATTAGTCCATTTCAAAAGGTTGGATGTTTATCGTTGAGGTACTTTGAAAATCTAAGCTTCTTTTAGCAGAATCTTGAACATATCCAATAATATCTAAGGGTAATCAATCATTTGACACAATTAACGAAAGCATTATATTGTCGTAGATAGAAAAATGGTACCATCGCACTATAATAGCAGTTGGTAAGTAACTATTAAAAAGAATCGTCTCGAAAATGAAACGATTGCACATTAAAATGTTTTTTAATGTGAAACCAAGCACTGCATTAAACAGTTTCCAAACAGGGAGAGTCCCCCCGGGAAATTCTCGTCTCGTCTCGTCTCGTCTCGTCTCGTCTCGTCTCGTCTCGTCTCGTCTCATTCTTCATAATGTTATTACTCGTCTCGTCTCAAAAACGCAAGACAAGAAGTATAAAGAGTTTCGTCTCGATTCTGGTAAGCGAGACAAGACGATACGAGCCGAGACGAGAAATTTTTCGGTCTCGACGGTAGCACTTCCCATAATAGTGCTGAATTAAAAAAAACTATGCGATTTAGGAGTTAAATATCCTCATTTAAAGTTTGTCGCATCTATTTAGAATCACACTGTATGTCACCAGAAACCTAAATTTGGTCAATAAAACGAATACAATCTATATGTTTTAATGTTCATTACAACCCTGTATTAAAAAGAAATAGTAAAACATGCTAATGCTAATGTAAATTAAGGGACTGTACCGTTGGGTAAATATAAAGTTACTTTATATCTAGAATGTAAGTAATCATAGGTTATATAATAAATAAAACAAATCTGACAGTATTTTGTATCGATAAAGTATATGAATTTCACACTGTTAAAATTGAATTAATTTAATTGTAATAGTCGAAAACCTAATAAAATATTTTAAACTAGCTGAACGCGTGGGGTACACCCCACGCTTTGTTTGGTAGTTTCTTTAAAAGAAGCATAACTAAGCTCTGTGGAGACAACAAAAGAAAGTTTCGTTGTAGAAATTAATTTGGTTATAGTAGAACAAGCTACATATTTATTATTGTTCGCATTCGCATTGTTCTACACTGTATTTTCTAATAGAAAATGTTGTGTGTTTATATTTTTGTATCGATTTCACAGGCTTTGTAGTGGAAATTTTGCAAATTTTATGTAATGGATAGTGTATTTCAAGGAATGAAATACCTACGAAGGCTATTTTTATATAATTTGCCTTATTGGTTTGAAGAATAACATATTTATACATTTTATAGGTTTTTAGATAAATAAACTTTAGAAAACCCCTTACCACCACTATTTTTAGAACACATAAATACGTATTTCGGCAACTAAGCTGCCATCTTCAGTAGAAACTTGGACTAACCAAAGTAATTTGGCTGAGAAATATCTCTACCGATAAGTCCTTCACCAAGCCAACATTTGAAGTTCACTGTTTTCATTTCAGTTCATTGGACTGCAATTGTTGGCTTGGTGATGGACTGGCCTCCAAAGGTCAAATTACTTTAGTTAATTTAAGTTTCTACTGGAGGCGGCAGCTTAGTTGCCGAAATACGTATTTAGGTGTTCTAAATATCGTGATGTTACGAGGTTTTCTAAAGTTTATATACTTAAGCCATCGTCTCTAACCAATCCTCCATAGATTTTAGGTTATAACAAGTGCATTTTAAAAAATAAGACTGGTTTTAACGCAATATTTCTGAATAGTGAGCGATAAATAACATTGATACACATTTTTAGTTTTCAGGGGGAACTTTCTTCTGTATTCCGGAAATTCGGGTTTCATTTCCACATTAATCTGGAAATTACTAAAATACTACTCGTTTCTTAGTGCGTGAAATTACCTATAGGTATGTCGATTTTTGCAACTTAAAGCTACGCGGAATAATAACAGCTTATATTACCATACGCATTAAGTAGACCCGGAAAACAATTATAAATTACTGAATTTTCATAAACTGATTTAACAAATACCCACGTAATTGTTTCAGCAACAGTTCGTATTGCTGTAGACAACCTGTACACCTGAATAATAATTACGTTCATCTTAAATGTTTTTTTGCATATCACAGGTATACAGGGTGGGCCAGCTAAGTTCTCATTCTTTAAAAGTGGTTAACGCAACCCAATATACATGTATTAGAGCAACTGAGATTATTGATTTTTTTGTATAGAAACGGATCATAGTTATCTTCTATCAAGATGATATTTTATTGTAGTAATTAATAGTTTTACTAATATTAATTGTATTAGTATTTAATTCGAAGAACATACGGTTACTTTCAGAATTCTTCTGATTGAAGTGTTCTAGCACATTTGTGGTTAGATCTTTTTGACTTAGATGAAGGTTCTCATTCACTACAAATAACACTGTCAGTTTGTTCTGGACCTACATCTTCTATAAATAATAAATTTACCTTCGTTTCTTAAAAAAGTTTCAAGAAGTCTAAATACTTTTTTGGGCGGTGGCTAGTCGGATATCGCCTGATATATAAATTGCTATTACACATAGTTGAGTTGAGTCAACTCCTTTTAAGGGGGAAACTTAACTGGTTTACTTTCATAATTTTGTACGTGTTGAACTTGGCCTTACTAAAGCCAAGCAAGGTCAATTTTCGCAATTTTTATCACCAAATACGGGAAACTTTGTGGAGAGAATCTGAAGATAAACTAAAATTTTCTATCGCCATTGTGAAGAATTTAGTCAATACAAATCACAGAACGTTATTATTTCTTATATACAAATTACCATTTCCAAAAGTTGACCATACTAAAATGAACTCACTTTTACCAACATCTCTGCTCGTTTCATGTTCTTATGTTTAGGTATTTTCATATAAGAGCTGTTTTATAACGACGATAAAGATGGTAAGTATAAAAGTCTGCTCTACTTAGTAAAAATCTCAATTCGTGCGTTGACGTGCAGGTGAGGGGGCGGACGTCATGCGAAACCTCTAAAAAAAGAATTTTGATAAGCTCAGCTATGAAACTAATGACGCGTAAGTTGGGCGGTGGTATATTTTTCGATCCACGCAATCTTGAATCCACTACTGCAAGAGGGGCAATGGAACCGGGGTGGTCAAGTATGTACCCTCCACTCAATGTCACTACGCTTCCGGTGAGTACGTGCGAGCTATTGGGGTTGTGGTAGATTCTAGTATACTACGTCACAAATTCACTGTTATACAATCAGTTTTGCAATTAGTGAAACCAATAGAAGAAACCAATCGAAATGTAGCAGCCGGGAACTAGCTCTCGGAGCAAACCCCTGCATAATTTTCAATTGTTTACTTATACCAATAAATTATTTCCTAGTTAGATGATGATCATAATTTTATGAGAATCACAAAATATTGATATATTGGACTAGAAAATTCAACAGCCCCAACGGGACGGTAAGGTTTTTTTTAAGAAACATTACGCGAGCAGCACGAAAAATAGTATTTTGATGAAACTACTTGGGCCGTATGGAAAGTCCTAGACTACGTCTGCGTAACATTCAAACAATTTTGAATATTATACATTACCTTTGATTATTTGAACATTATTGAAAGATTCAAAAACACGAAATTTAATATTTTTCTGTATAATTTTGAATATTGCTCGCATTAGCCTTTATTTTTGTCGATTCATCAGATCTAATGCAAAATGTCAACGCTATTTTCGAATCAAAAAATTTAGGGTTCAGTAGCGAAAACCCGAAAACGCCCGGTTAATATTGATCTACGTTTTCCTAATTTAAATAATTATCGAGCTTAGCTTACTAATGTAATAATTTTATAGAATACAACGCTACAAAATCTCGAGTTTATTGAAAAAAACTGCCAATTATGTTTTTTTTTAGATATTAGCAATACTGACCATCACTTCGCATTACCTTCACAATTTGATACCTGTTGTCTGTTATAATGTTTGCACAGAACAGATAAATCCTCATTTCCGGGGCTTTGTTGTAAACTTCAACTGCTTAATTGAATATTGTTTTTCCAAAAATTAAGTATAGTTCACAATTAATTAAACAATATTGAATATCCTTTATGAGATCTGCAGTATCTTTAATTTTTGTTGATTATTATAAAGTACATTTCAAGATGTAATCATTTTCTAGAATCTAGAAGCAAGAAATTTAATGTTAGAATCCGAAACTGAATATATGATTTTACCGAGCTCATGTACCTAATTATTTGAATGTACTGAATAATACAAAAATTCATAGGGTGTCTTTTATTTAAAAAACTTACAGTACTAACACTTGCTGCGTTAGTACTGGCTATAGCCAGTTGTACCTCACGATGTAATAATTTTATTGAATTCATGAACCTAAATTTCTGTTATGGAACCCGATATACCTATTGGGTGGCATCTTTTTTCAAAAATACTCTACTTAGGCAACCGTTTTAAAACTACATATGTCTAGCAATTATAATATAATAGTCAAAATGTATGTAGTTCAAGCTGTAAGCAAAATCCCGAGTTCTTCAGGTTATTTTTAAAATCCGAAAATCCCCAATCTTTAATATCGTCGTACGTGCGTACTGATACAAAATAAATATATTACGTATATAGAACACAAAAAACGGATTTTCGGGTTTTTTTTTGGAGCAACCCCGAAAATTCCCAAGTGAGCGACCTTACTTCAATCCGATTTTTAGCCTTGAATTACCTCTATATATTATTAATTAGCATAGAAACCACTTAAAGATATAATTTTAAGGAACTCAAAAAACCTGATTTTGTGTGTTTTCTTAAGAAAATCCTAATAAGTTTAAGCTATTTTCAAAATTTTCGATGTGTGTTGGTCTTGATTGGGCGAGATCTACGACGCGGATTTCCAAACATCTCTATGCAGTGAAGCCCCTGGCTTATTGCACATCATATCTATGTGCCTAGCAGGGGTAGTACCAACCCCAGTAGGGCTTTACTTTTTAACCGGCACAAGGCCCACTTTTAGATTTTTTCCGCTTGAAAAATCTCACCGACCTGGGCAAGAACATGCATTTTCTTGCATTATCTTTAATGTTTATTAGTTTGGGTTCCTTTGAGCAAACCCGAAAATCCCTAATTTGATGTTTTTTAAAATTTACATAACGTTCGCGTTGCAATTATTAAATGATATTAAATATATTTTTTAAGTATTTTATCACTCATTTTTGTATTTGTACGTAAATCCACCGAAAAATGTAAAAATATTAAGGAACTCAAAAATTCATTTTCTGAGGAAAACTGTAGATTCTAATATTTTTAAAAATTTTCTTAAGTTTATATAATAAAGACATTTGACATTGTATATTACTTAGTGCATTAACTTTCATTTTTGTTAATTATTATAACATGGACTTACGTTGCAAAAAAAAGGTTTTCTGATTATTTTGGAAACCCAAATTCCCAATTAGTAGGGTGCCAGCTTTTGTAAAATGACCCTACTAACAATTGCTAGTCTCGCCTTAAGCTTAATGTGTGTTACTTAATGTCAGATTTCAATTGAACGCACACTGATTATCTCTCTCTGTTGGTTTTCTCGATTGTCTTGTTACAACACTGTCTCTGGTAGAACATAAACAATCCGATTTTTCGGGTTCTCTTGAGCAAAAGCTTTTTAAAATTAGAGTTCATTTGTTTAGTAATTACTTCAACGATTTTTTGGTACTACACTGGTCCTACATTTTGAGAATTAGGTCACATATACTTCAACATTTAAGAATTTTGTGGAACTCAAGAAACCTGATATAACGAATTCTGTTACGAAATCCAGAAAACCCTCACTTGGGTTATTTTCTAAAATTTGCATATATAATGTGTGTTCAGTTGTAACCATCTTTGCTTTATACAAAATTTATTCAACAATTTAATTTCAAATAATTACCGTCGCAGTTAAGGCACCTATCCCATTGTTTTACTAACCTACATATACCCTGCCCATAGAATTATTGCGGTTGCTGATTGAAGAAGTCTTCCACAGCTACCTGTACTTCTGCGTCAGACTCAAAATGCCGACCTTTTAACGCCTTTTCAGCGGTCCAAAAATATGGAAATCGCAAGGCGATAGATTCGGGCTATAGGGTGAATGCTCTAAAATCCTCCAGTTCCTTCGTTGAAGATATTCTTTTACCACATTAGCAACATGAGGCCTATCATTGTCGTACAGCAAAATGACCCCAAAGTTTCATTGTACAGATTTGCATTGACATTTACTCCAGGTCCCTTAAATTCTATCAACAAGGGTCCTTCATGGTCGAAACAAAATGTTACCATCACTTTGCCTGCAGAAGGTTGTGCTTTAAACTTCTTCGGTGGTGGTGAACTTGAATGTTTCCAGTGCATCGACGTTAACTTACTGAATAACTCGTAGTAATGGCACCAAGTTTCGTTACCAGCAACTATTGACAGAAGAAATTCATCACCATTTTGCCCATAGTCTGTGAGGTGTTGCAGAGATAAGCCCATTCGCAAGCATTTTTGTTCATTAGACAGGAGACGAGGAATCCATTGCGAACAAACGTTGCTGTAACCCAAATTACGAACAATACTATGGACAGATCCTACACTCGCACCAACAATCTCTGAAATTTCTTTAATTGAAATTCGACGACTTTCTCTAATAGGGCCTTCCACACAAGCCCTATTATTTTTTGTTAATGCAGTACACCGTGTACCTGGTCGCGGCTTATCCACAGTCCCCTCTTTTCCATTCTTAAATTTTTGGCACAATTCCTTCACAGTTGGATACGCAATACATGCATTCGCGTATGAATCTGCGATGGCTGCACACTCGCAGCGTATAAATATTGTAGGACCGCACGCTGCTCAAACTTGGACGAATTTTCAACAACAAACGCCATATCAAAATCGAAGTTTTAAAGGTCAGAATCAAATTCAAACGCCAGCATCTTATTAATGTGTTGCTTACAAATACTACTAACATTAATAAACGTCATTTGAATTATTGCATTTGTTTTCAAGGCTAAGTTGATCAAAGATGGGTTTCAGTTGAACAAGTCTCGTAGTTATTTACAATTGAAAATAGTATTGTATTCTCTTTCTTCTTCTTATAGGCCCTGTGGCGCCCAGTATTGAGCATAGGCCTCCCTCTTTATTTTCCAGTTGTTTCTATCTTGTGCAGCTGCTATCCATTTCAATCCTGCCATTTCTTGATGTCATCGTACCAGCGCATATTTGATCTACCTCTGCTTCTTGCCCATGTGCATGGTTTCCAACTTACGATTAGAATCTTACGACATGGTCAGCATTGTCGCATTTCATCTGTGTAATTTTCTCTTTAATGTAGGTAACCTTTGCTTTTCCTCTGACCCATTCATTTCGTTTGCGGTCCCTTAGTGAAATGCCCACCATCGCTCTTTCCATTGCTCTTTGTGTTTTTTGCAATTTGTCCACTGTATGTCTTGTGAGAGTCCACGTTTGTGTTCCATATGTTATAACTGGTAGTACGCACTCGTCGAATATTCTTGCCCTAAGGTGCAGTGGAATTTTATTTTTCAAATGTGAGAGAGATTTCCGAACGCCACCCAGCCTAAACGCCTTCTTCTTTCGATTTCAGTGTCCTTGTTTTGTTTACCTATTTCAATGTGTTGTCCTAGGTATATATAGTTTTTGACATTTTCTATATCTTTTGCATTTATTGCAATGCGTAGGTTTTGAGGACTCATTATTTTTGCTTTCTTCCAAGTTCATATTTAGGCCGATGCTGCTTTATTCTTTTTCTAATTCTATTAACATTTTTCGCAAATCTTCTTCCGTTTCAGCAATTAGTACTATGTCGTAGGCGAATTTCAAGTGGGAGAGTCTTTCGCCATTGATGTTGACTCCTACATTTGCACATGCTATTTTTTTAAAGATCCCTTCCAACGCTAAAGTATTGTATTAGGTTTCGTTAATTATGATATTAATATCTAGACACTTCCAGAATCCGGTTTTCTCGGGTTCTACTGGAAATCCAGAAAATCATCCGGATTTTTTCGAAGAAATTGAGTTTCTGTCGTGCTTAATTCAAGCGGTTTTTCACTTGAGGATGTAGGGATTTTGTACATTTCAAAGAACCTGATTTTATTTTAAAATGTATCCTGTATTTATGTAACAATTAAACGATACTCATTTAATCTTCTATTATCTTTAATTCTTGTGAATTACTATGGCATGTATTTTAAGTTGTAAGAAAAAATCTAGAATGTTTCGTGTGCTATTGAAAACTCGTAAACCATTAACTTAGTGAAACTTCTTCAAAAAAATTCTGTTTTTAAAATCTTTAGTTTTAGCTGCGTTGAATATAGATAACATAAATAGTTCTCGGCTAAATTTAAGTCGCACTTTTTAGAAGTACCCCGTATATATCTTAATTAAAACAAAAAGGCATCCTTTGAGAACGGAACCTTGGAAGCAAATCCTGGAATTGACTAATCATTCTGTCACCTCGTAAGAATTGCAAATCCGCGTAAGCCCGTTATTAAGCAGAACATGTCAGGATGTGAGGTAAGGGCGCGAAAAGCACAAACCGACGAGAAGTACGAGCTTGCGGGCCGCAGAGCTTAGAAAGCTCAAGGCTCGACATGCGATCCGGCCATCGCACGCGAGTTCCGCCATGTTGTCCTTTTGTGTCGCGATAAGATTATCCGGCCGCAATTGCATGTACCTCTGATGGTGATTTACTGCTCACCCCTTTGCCATTTTCAGTTCAGCATCTCCGAAACGTCTTGCACGAACAAAGGAAACGGAGCGCGTGTCCGCAGATTGATCAGACCCGGATTAATCCGGGCGCGTGGGGTGGTGAATCACCGGCCCCGCAATTTTCCGGGGCCGCTAGAAATTAACTCCGTTTTGCGAGAGAAAGGAAGAATGTGAATGTCGCGTCCGCAGAGTGCGTCGTGCATCACACTAGGTAGTTCTTGCTGTATTCTTGTGTTGAGCATGATGACCTCTTACGAGGGTGGCTTAGAGGGCGGCGGGACGTGAAGTGATTGTCGCTCTGCAGACGCAACATGTTAACTCAGTCGACACGGTTTAAAACGCTGGCTCGCTCTGCGAGCAGATCCTGCTGCATTCGAACAATATACGCATTTAAACACACACCTATCTCAAGTACGAGTGGATAATTATATTCTTTAATGCAATCATCGGTACCGGTCGATTGTTATTCTATACCTGGGAGGTTTTGTTTTATTAGAAATTCAAATTAAACCCCCGCAGATTTGTTTTAAGATTTAATTAGGTATTTATTTCGTTTTTTTTCCTGCTGCAGATGGCTTCAGCAGTGTTTGCGATAACAATAAAAGCTGTGTTAGAAATTAAGTCGCCTTTGAGTCTATGTAAATTTGTTTTCCGTGATGGACTGATCTTTGGTGGTTCTTTTGTCAGAAATTCTATTTTAGGTTATAGCATGAAGATAGTTTTGTGGGTCTTACATAATTCTGGAGACAGCAAGTTTGAAAGACAAGCGAAATTGTTGCTTACTTACTAGTGTATGTGTATGTACAGTTTTATGGAGCGTTTTGGTAATGAGGCCTTCAGTAGGGTTGTGCTTTTTAACGGAATAAATCTATTGTTCTATTATCTATAAATTCATCAAATAAAACGATTATTTTTCCTAGATTTTATAATCATTGAAATTTAAACGGGATTATCATTTTTAGGCGCGTAAGAAGCCTAAAAAGTAGTTTTTACTAAATATTTGTCCATGCTTAGGATGCGTCACGCGCTTTGATCAAATAACCGAATATAAAAGAAATATTAAGTAAATTACAATTATTAAGATATCTCCATCAAAGGAGTGCGATTACATAAAATACATAATAATCGAATAATCACTTACTAGGATTAGGGATTATTTAAAAAAATAAACGAAGGTAGTGCTTTGCATATCAATTGAATTATCGATACTTTAATAAATTTTTAACTTAATAAATTCGTTATTATATATTATTATATTATATGATCAATTTATCGAAATTAAGTAAAATATGAAGTGAACTACAATTATTAAGATATCTCCATCCCAGACAACAATTTTTGAAAGTCTATAAAAAAATTATTGATTAAATCAATTAATTGACGAATAATAAATTTGCAGATAATCGAATAATCACTTACTAAGACAATCGATTAGCGATTATTTAAAAAAATAATCGAAGGTTTGTAGGGCTGTAATAATCGATACTTTGATACTTTTTAACTTAATAAATTTATCATTATATTATCTATGGAGTAGGTAATTGATATAGACGATTATTTTTTCTATTTTTTGTTTGCCATTATTTCATAATCGCAAACTTCTTGTTGTGCGTTTCAGATTAGATTCTTACTTTCCAGAATGTATCTGTTAAAGAATTGCTTTCCTGAAAAGTGGAAATTCTAACGAGAATATCTGCTTTCAATCTCTAAGAATCCTAAAAAGTAGATTTTACAAAATAACTGCCCGTAGATATGCGTGTGTTATATGCTTTGATCAATTTACAGAAATTAAGTATATATGAAATAAATTACAATTATTAAGGTATCGCCATTAAAGAAGTACGATTACAGAAAACAATTCTAGAAAATCAATAACAAATAACTATCGATTACAGCAATTAATTGATCAATCATAAATATGCAGATAATCGAGTAATCACTTAACAGGACAATCAATTAACGATTATTTAAAAACAATGTCTGCACGGCTGTGCATATTAATTGAATAATTGATACTTCGATAAATTTTTAATGAATAAAATGATTATTCTATTATCTATAGACTAATTGATGTAAACGATTATTTCTTCTAATTATTGTTCATTACTTTTTCATAATCGCACAGTTCTTGATGTAGGTTTCATATAAGATTCCTACTTTCCAGAAGGTTAAGTAAATTACAATTATAAATATATCTCCATCAAAGGAGTGCGATTACAGAAAACAATTTTAGAAAATCAGCCATAAAAAATTATGAATTAAATTAATCAATTGACGAATAATAAGTTTGTAGATAATCGAATAATCATTTATTAGGATAACCTTTAAAGATTGTTTTAAACAATAATCGAAGGTCCGCAGGGTTGCTGCATATTAATTGATTAATCCTTACTTCAATAAATACTTAACTGAATAGATCGATTATTTTATTATCTGCAGACTATTAAAGTAAACGATTATTTTTTCTAATTTTTGTTTATAATTCTGCCGAGAATATCTGTTTTGGATCTCTAAAAATAAAAAAAAATAGTTTTTATAAAATAACCATACATGGATATCTACGTGTTATATGCTTTGATCAAATAACCGAAATCAAGTAAATGCTAAGTAAATTACAATTATAAATAAATCTCCATCAAAGTAGTGCGATTACAGAAAACAAATTTAGAAAATAATGACAAACAATTATCCATTAATTCAATCAGTTGACGAATAATAGATTTGCTGATAATTGAATAATGACTCAATAGGATAATCGAACAAAGATTATTTGAAAAAATAATCGTAGATCCGCAGGGTTGTGAGTATTAATTAATTATTTGATAAATTTTTAATTGAATAAATCGATTATTCTATTGTTTATAGACTAATTGATGTAAACGACTATTTTTTCTAATTTTTGTTTTATTACTTTTTCATAATTGCACAGTTCTTGTTATGGGTTTCTTGTTAGATTCTTACTTTGTAGAATGTATCTGTGAAAGAATTGCTTTCCTCAAAAATGGAAATTCTAACGAGCATATCTGTTTTCAATCTCTAAGAATCCTAAAAAGTAGATTTTACAAAATAACTGCCCGTAGATATGCGTGTGTTATATGCTTTGATCAATTTACAGAAATTAAGTATATATGAAGTAAATTACAATTATTAAGGTATCGCCATTAAAGAAGTACGATTACAGAAAACAATTCTAGAAAATCAATAACAAATAACTATCGATTACAGCAATTAATTGATCAATCATAAATATGCAGATAATCGAGTAATCACTTAACAGGACAATCAATTAACGATTATTTAAAAACAATGTCTGCACGGCTGTGCATATTAATTGAATAATTGATACTTCGATGAATTTTTAAAGAATAAAATGATTATTCTATTATCTATAGACTAATTGATGTAATCGATTATTTCTTCTAATTATTGTTCATTACTGTTTCATAATCACACAGTTCTTGATGTAGCTTTCATATAAGATTCCTACTTTCCAGAAGGTTAAGTAAATTACAATTATAAATATATCTCCATCAAAGGAGTGCAATTACAGAAAACAATTTTAGAAATACAGCCATAAAAAATTATGAATTAAATTAAGCAATCGACCAATAATAAATTTGTAGATAATCGAATAATCATTTAATAGGATAATCGATTAAAGATTGTTTTAAACAATAATCGTAGGTCCGCAGGGTTGCTGCATATTAATTGATTAATCCTTACTTCGATAAATACTTAACTGAATAGATCGATTATTTTATTATCTGTAGACTATTAAAGTAAACGATTATGTTTTCTAATTTTTGTTTATTAATTCTGCCGAGAATATCTGTTTTGGATCTCTAGAAATCCTAAAAAGTAGTTTTTACAAAATAACTATACATGGATATGTACGTGTTATATGCTTTGATCAAATAACCGAAATCAAGTAAATGCTAAGTAAATTAGAATTATAAATATATCTCCATCAAAGTAGTGCGATTACAGAAAACAAATTTAGAAAATAATGACAAAAAATTATCGATTAAATCAATCAATTGACGAATAATAACTTTGCTGATAATTGAATAATGACTCAATAGGATAATCGAAAAAAAGATTATTTGAAAAAATAATCGTAGATCCGCAGGGTTGTGAGTATTAATTAATTATTTGATAAACACTCATATATAAATGAGGAAATTTAATACTCTCATGCAGTATAATTATTACTATATATTATAGATAAATGAAAGAAGTATACTTAGTCTTGGGATTGTGAGTTATATAGAATCTCCATTCTCTTGTCAAAATTTTGTATATTGGACCTTTTCGACATCGAAAACTTGAGCGAACAGAGTCTACAGTTCGTTATTATTTACGTTATCATTGCTATCCGAGTACTACTTGCATGAAATCTCAGGTCTCTCACACACTCAAAAAACATTCACCCTCAATATGAATGGATATACGTTCTATATACAGAGAATATCTGATTATATACTAAGAATACTTCTAGTTTTTATTAATATAATTCCTTAGGGATTTATATTATGTAAGATTACTTTAGTAAACTAGGATTAACCTTATCATCAAATAATTACACTAGTGTCACTCGGGTCAGTAGACGAAAACTATACACTACGACTAAAAAGTTATGATATATTAAGAAACACTGATATACTATCACAGTCTCGTGAGACTCATACTAGATCTCACACTCATGACTCCTAAAGATCAGATAAGAGCGCGAAAATCTAATGAAAGTATCACCTAGTATAAGAATATAAGCGATAATTAAATGACACGTGCAAACGGGTCACTCATCCATTAGAAGGAAGACAGTTCCCGAATTCACAAGAAAATAACATATAGAAACATCCAATAAAACGAAACCATTAATCAACAGAATAAAATCAAATTAATTGGTCGATAATAAATTTGCAGACAATCGATTAATCACTTAACAGGACAATCGATACACGATTATTTAAAAAAAATCAAATCTCTGTACGGCTGTTAATATTAATTAAATAATTAATACTTCGGTATATTTTTAACAGAATAAATCGATTATTCCATTTTCTATAGACTAATTGATGTAAACGAATATATTTTCTAATTATTGTTTATTACATTGTAATAATTGCACTGTTCTTGGGTTTCATGTAATATTCCTACTTTCCAGAAGGTTAAGTAAATTACAATTATAAATATATCTCCATCAAAGGAGTGCGATTACAGAAAGAAATTTTAGAAAATCAGCTATAAAAAACTATAACTTAAATTAAATCAATTGGCGAATAATAAGTTTGTAGATAATCGAATAGTCACTTAATAGGATAATCGATAAAAATTAATTCAAAAAAGTAATCGGAGGTCCACATGGTTGTGCATATTAATTGATTAATCCTTACTTCGACAAATTTTTAACTGAATAAATCGATTATTTTATAATCTGTAGACTATATACACGATTATTTTTCCTAATATTTGTTTATTACTTCTACCTAGAATATCTGTTTTCGATCTTTAGAAATCCTAAAAAGTAGTTTTTACGAAATATTTGTCCATGGATATATATGTGTTATGTGCTTTGATCAAGTAACCGAAATTAAGTAAATGTTAACTAAATTACAATTATAAGTATATTTCCATCAAAGCAGTGTGATTACAGAAAATAATGTTAGAAAACCAATAGCAAAAAATTATCGATTAAATCAATCAATTGACGAATAATAAATTTGCTGATAATCGATTAATGACTTAATAGGATAATCGAAAAATGATTATTTCAGAAAATAGTCGAAGATCCGCAGGGTTGTGCGTATTAGTTGATTAATCGATAAATTTTTAACTGAATAAATCAATTATTCTATTGTCTATTGACTAATCCATGTAAACGACTGTTTTTTCTAATTTTTGCTTATTATTTTTTCATAACTGCACGGTTCTTGTTGTTGGTTTCTTGTTAGATTCTCACTTTCCAGCAGGAATCTGTAAAAAAATTGCACTCCTGAAAATTGGAAACTTTAAGGAGAATATGTGTGTGTGTGTGTCCTAAATGTAGTAAATTTGAAGTAAAATACAAGAATTAATACATCTCCATCATAGG
>JABXWE010018738.1:0-18797 GCA_014611495.1 Limonius californicus
ATTGCCGAGCTCGATACCGACCTTAGGAATTACGGAAAAATTTCTGCCTTTTCCAAGGTTCGAACCGAGGATTTCGCATTGCGAGCCTAGCCCTCTTACCACTGGGCTACTCGGGACTCTTATGCATACACACACACACACACACACATGTATATATATATATATATATATATATATATATATACATATATTAAGTGTTTCTACTTCCTGTGGTTCGGAGTTCACATTAAACTGTTGATCTTCTATGTCTGTGGTAATTTAAACCACGCCACACCGGTATAAGAGAAAAGTTTTCGAAAAATGTCTCGTAAGTGATAAAGTACTTGCAGAAGACAAAATACCTGGAGATGGAACGAATTTCTATATAACGTTTAAAAATAATGGCATGACAATAGCTGAATAATTACCAGCAGGCGAAGCAGAGAGAGAGAGAAAGAGAGAGAGAGAGAGAAATCGAAAGAATAAAATAGAGAGAGAAGTATCCAATTAGAAACTGTAACAATAACAAAAGAAGAGAAGAAAAAGACAGGAAAATTAAATTAGATTATAACATAAAATAGGGAGAAAAAGTTAGAGAGGTTAAGGAAATTAACAAAAAACTGAAGACGGAAAAGCAAGCAGAGAGCAACTTTATAAGGAAGATGGTTACTTGGAATATTACAAGAATAAATGGCAAGGAAATGGAACGGGCTAAAAAGATGGAAAACTTCCAATTTGGAATCAATTACGTTTATGGTAAGTATAAAGAAAGGGAGAAGAAGATAATAGAAAATGGTAGTCTGTTAGTTTATAGTAGAGTAGAAGAAGAGCAGAAGGCAATAACACGAAAACATGAAACATAGGCTGCGAAGCGAAGGACGGCCAATCAACAGGTCTCACTGGTGTAATTTCTTTAAAGCAGGATGAAATAAGAAATACCCGAAACGGGTACAAACAGGTTTGCAAACCTTTCTAGGGTCTCTCCCTTCACAAAACTTATAAAATATTTCTGTGTCGTTTTCTAAGCACTATTTTAAAAATCTTGAAATCTCTTAAGGTTTTATGAATTTCATATCAACGTAAACATGAATTTTTGTATAAACAGCGTTAAAATGGACGTTTTTAAATATTGCTAGTAGGTTTAAATTTTAAACCCGAAAGTGTAACAAAGAAACTTTTTATTTGAATATAACCTATAACAATTGAGTTACAAAATTACAATTTAGATTATATTTAAAATTAATCTCAAACGCAAGACCAGTTCAAATTTCGGCTTCCGGAGTTTTTGAATACGTTGTTTCTAACTGACTATTTTCTCATTACAATTGACCCAGCCGTTTGAGACATCGCGTATGTGTATTTGTACTACCATACATTTTTACAGAGATTTGTAAATCTACTTTTTTGCATATAGTAAGTAGTTATTATTAAAACTATTATTAGGAAATGGTCACTAATAAAATGAGAAAGTAAAATAAACATTTTAAAAATTTTAATGTGCACGTACATACCAAAACCACCTGCCATGCCCTTTTCTCCACTATCTCCGCGTATGCCTGGAAAAATATTTATTTTATTACGTATTTATGTATATTGGTACAAGATAGACAGACCTTTAATTCCCTTTGGATTACTGTAGCCTTTCATACCTAAAAACATAAAATTCAAGTTATTCCACAATGTACAGGGTATTATCGCACATGTCGTACCGATATCACCTCGATCACCTTTATCGCCTAACTGCCCACGTAATCCTTCGTTGCCTAGAAACACAACATTTAATTGTTACGTGTAAACATGTTATAATTATGGACTGTCTTATAACTAAAAGAATCTTTTTGTTGTTTTTATTAGTACTATTGCCATAGAATTATTTTTTAAATATAAGTGTGTTTAAGTAAGCACGTATTCCACTTTTTGGAGAGTTAAAATATTTTTCCAATAAAACAAAAAATGGTCCGCCTTAATTATTTTACGTAGAAGTCCTAATAACGACTATGGTTTGTTACTTCGAGGTAGTTCTACGTGAATGTTTGTAAAGAATATTATAATATAAGTGCGTACTGACTTGAGTGTTCTTGCGCGCACGCAAGGTTTGTCCGTACAGATGTACGACCATATAAAATTTTTAGTACACAAAGCTTTTTTGTCTGTGCGCGTAAAATCCCGTTCCGGTTGTTTCAGTTATTCGACAAGGGAAAATATTGCGTAGTAATTGTATTATTACTGAAGTAATAGACTCCGCTTGAGACATTCAGCACTAACAAAAGCAGACACCTTACATCAAAACGCTTTTAATCTGACCGAGTCATGGAGGAGAGAATGGGAATCAAAGCTGCCGGACAACTCCCAAAATATGCCGTCTATAACTTGAAAACCACCAGGCTTTGACATGCCACGAAAAGCATGGTCAGCGCTGAACAGAATACGGACGAATCAAAGAAGATGTGCTGACTCTATGTTTAAATAGGGAAAAACGCCTTCCCCAGAATGCGACTGTAACACCGGCAGACAAACCATTCGGCACATAGTAGAAGCATGCCCTTTAAGATCCATGCCGGCCCCATCGATGATTTCCTGGATGCAACAGACAGTGCAGTCGAATACATCCGAAATTTAGATGTTTGTTTGTAATATTTGTTTATACTTACTTATTGTTTGTTTGTTTTATTTTCTTACTTATACTAATTAACTATGATTCTATACATTTAATCTTGTATACCTGCATAATGTGATGTAATGCAATACGATAAATAAATAAATTCATGAAATTACATCTAGTTTTCATTGCCAAAACTTGTAAAGATGCTAATGAATCACCCTGTATAGAGGTACGTACTGACTTGAGCATTTTTGCGCGCGCGCTTAATATTCGCGTAAAATACCAGCCCGAATTTGTGTACGCGTACGCCATAACACATACAAAGACGTTCCGTCGCTTGTCGGTTTCTGCGATTTCATCAACTGTGTTTGGATGAGTTAAAGAAACGTTTTGATTGTGTTTAATCCTGCTCATAAATATCATTTATATCAATCAATCAATATCCCATTTTATGGGATGCTAAATATCAACTAAGCTTTTCAAGAAACAACAAAGTAGATGCATGGGATATAATTGAAAATAATTTAAAATTGGAAGTTTTTGAAGTGAAACAAAGAATATATAGAGTCTTCTTTTTGTTATTATTAGGTTACTATATACACTGCACTTGCTGTGGTAATAACAGATTTACTTCTGAACATTTTCCTTTGTCGCGCTACGCACGCCCATCTGTACGGACAACCTTGCATGCGCCCAAAAATACTCAAGTTAGTACGCACCTTAAAAATAATGATATTGACGCGCAGGACCAAAACGTTGTTTAAACTCGTTCAAGCTGAGTTACACAGGTTCTTTGATGAAATCGCAGAAACCGTCAAGCGACGGAACGTGTTCGTGGGTGTTATGGCGTACGCCTACACAGATTTGGGCTGGTACTGATTAGAGTAATTTTACGCGAATATCGTGCGTGCGCGCACAAATGCTCAAGTCAGTACGCACCTTCAGATTTAAGTCCTCCATAGTTCAAGATGGTTGCAATAAAACCAATACCAAGTGCTAGAAAAAGGTCTGGAACACGTACAATTGTTTTGATGTTTTAATACCAGTAATAAGGTTTTTGTATATTCAAATAATAATAATGACTCTAATATCCAAAGCATTTGCACATAGTTAGTTTAAGTTAAAAAAGTTAAAAATCCATTATTGCAAGGTACATTTTTAAAGAAACCTTATGTTGCTGGTGTGAGTTATTTTACGAAAAATATGTTATTTAAAATGTCTCAACATCAGATCACATGAACATATTGAGCTCTTTGCGAATAACTGTTTATTTATTATCGCTGAAACCGAAAGTATGAAAGAGTGATACATTAGATCAAAATATATGTTGTATACCTATATTGTGGACTTTGGGAAACGGTTTCAGATTCGCAAAGGATCATATATCAAATTTAAAATCAGCTGGGATCTACAATATCCCTTGCTCCTGTGGCTCAAATTACATCAGACAAACTGGTCATTCCATTGAGTTAAGACTGCGAGAACACAAAGGTGATTTCAAAAACAAACGCATCACAAAATCTACGGTGGCTGAACATACTTGTTTAACTGGGCATAAGATGAACTTTGACAATGCTCGGGTACTCGCCAGAGTACCTCATTACTTCCCTCGTATCATATGTGAAGCAATTGACATTGAGAAACAACCTAACAACATAAACAGGGAGGATGGTTTTAGATTCAGTAAAGCTTGGATTCCAGTAGTTTATCCTCTAAGGACTCCCAAGCATCATCGATCACACGATCACGCTCCACCGGATCCGTCTTTGCCCAACGGTGACAGCCAACCAGAACTCCGTCGTTCTGCATGACTGGCTCAAAGAGGTTTAAATACCTCCGCTTCTCAGTGTTCTATTCACTCTGAAGATGCAAGTAGCAATGTCTTACGAAACGTTAGTTTGAATGGGTTCACAAACAGCTAACAGGCATAAGCCGATTAAGTATTATTGTCCTGGCAAACAAAACACATCATACCTTGTCCGCCTCAAGGTTTGAATAATCTAAGCACACGGCCCTGTTTAGGCAGGCAGGGCCTACGAACAAATATTGCTCAAACTTCTAGAGCAAATGCTTGTAAAGGCAGATAAGCTACAGGTCGGTCCTTACCTTATAATGCTGGGTGTAGTTCCCAAATGACAACGCGGTCTAAGCCGAAAGTAAATTGTAATATTAACAGTTCGAGAAACTGCGAAAGCCTCAAAGAAAGCTTATCTTGTTCTTAATTTTTAAACTATTGATTTCAGCAAAAAAAACTATTTGAGTTTAAATGCCTTATAGCAAGAGGCGGCCGTGGGCTAGAGGTTAGCGCGTTAGACTTCTACGCTGAAGGTTCTAGGTTCAATTCCCAGTACAGGGACATCGGATGTTTAACGGCCGTTCTCCCTCGCAAGGCAATGGCAAACCAGCGAGGTGTTCTGCCTAGTAAATATTCTCTGGAGTAGAAGTGTTTACACTTCCCGTGGTTCGGAGCTCACATTAAGCTGTAGGTCCTCTATGTCTGTGGCACTTTAAAGGCACCACACAGGCATAGGAGAGAAGATCGCTACGTTTTGTCAGAGATAAAGCACTCGAAGAAGAAGAAGCCTTGTAGCATTGTTGGGAAAGAAAGAAAGGAAAGAAAACATATTCAACTTCCTGTTTTGATTCTGGATTTTTAAAATAATTTAATTTATAGATGAATATTTTATATTGATTCTATAAACCAAATTATGGCAAAATCGAACCAGTAAGTCCGAGAAAATTGGAAACCATATCATCCCGAAAGCATTTGTTGGCTAAAGGTTGGAAGAAAATTCTTTCATTAAAATTTCCACGAAAATGTTTGGCCAACCCAATTCTGCTGTTTACTTAATAACGGTAAGTTTGATTCATTTATTAAATTGTACGGCCATGGTGGAGCAATCGTGTCAGAGTTTCCAATCGTGCTAGCGTTTCTGACTTGAACTAAAGACTAGGACTGTGGTAACAGCAGGCACCGACGGCCTTGGCATGCCCTTTGAAGCACGGCAGGCCGCTATTTTTGTACCACTAAAGAGGCCACGCAATCTAGTAATGGCCTGAGCAGCCATTGCTGACGTTTGGTGACAATTTAACGGGCACCGACAGTGTTTGGATTAATTATGTGTAAAGGTTATTCGTGGGTTTTTGTGAACATCCGTTCGTCAACATCTTTAGCACCCATCTTGCACAAGCTTTGTGGTACTGTAGTCTGCTCGCGACAATTTCAAACAGTACCGTTCTTGAAATTCGAGGAAAATTTGCGACTCTAGTTGCAACTTATAGTTTTCCTAAATAGCATTTTTGATGTCAATATTACAATTTACTTTCGGCTTAGACCGCGTCGTCATTTGGGAATTACACCCAGCATTATCAGGTAAGGCCCGACTTGTAGCTTGTCTGCTTACAAGCATTTGCTCCAGAAGTTTGAGCCATATTTGTTCGTAGGCCCTGCCTGCCTAAACAGGACCGTGTGCTTATATTAATCAAATCTTGGGGCGGACAAGGATTTGATCTTGATGTATGTATTTTTTAAACTACATAGGACAAACTGGTCGTTCCATTGAGTTAAGATTACGAGAGCACTTCCCTCGTATCATACGTGAAACAATTGAAATTGAAAAACAACCTAACAACATAAACAGGGAGGATCGTTTTAGACTCAGTAAAGCTTGGACTCCAGTAGTTTATCCTCTAAGGACTCCCAACCATCATCGATCACACGATCACGCTCCACCGGATCCGTCCTTGCCCAACGGTCACAGCCAACCAGAACTCCGTCGTTCTGCCCGACTGGCTCAAATAGGTTTAAATACCTCCGCTTCCTGGATTTGAGTTCAGTGTTCTATTCACTCTGAAGATACAAGCTGCAATATCTTGCGAAACGTTAGTTTGTATGGGTTCACAAATAGCTAACAGGCATAAGCCGATTAAGTATTATTGTCCTGGCAAACAAAATACATCAAGATCAAATCCTTGACCGCCTCAAGGTTTGATTAATATAAGCATACGGCCCTGTTTAGGCAGGCAGGGCCTACGAACAAATATGGCTCAAACTTCTAGAGCAAATGCTTGTAAAGGCAGACAAGCTACAGGTCGGTCCTTACCTGATAATGCTGGGTGTACCTAGTTCCCAAATGACGACGCGGTCTAAGACGAAAGTAAATTGTAATATTGACAGTTCGAGAAACCGCGAAAGCCTCAAAGAATATATAGCACTTTTGATGTTTTAAAAGTTTTGGAATATCAGTTATGTTGTGACGTTTGTCTCACTTTCATTCAAATTCAAAGAATCGTTAAATTCACTTCTTTATTTTAATTCCTAAATAATAGGTAATAGGTTACCTTCCATTATCCCGAAATATTATTACTGTATTGTTTCGCGTGAATCGGCGACAAATCTCCTGGAATCATGCCCTTGACACAAACGCTTTTGATAATTTTAAGAACTGTACCGGGCAAGCTTGTTGGAACAGAGTCGCAGCAAGAATATTTAGGTGTTCACACGTTGTTTTTTTGTGACAAGTTCGGGGTTGATAATTGTTTCCGGAATTAAAATGTTATCGTTTACGTTTCTTCTGTTTTAAAATCGACGAAAAGGCGGATTAAATAAATACAGGAAGCAATAAGTTAGCGAAGATTCAAAGCCGTTTCTCTTTTCGCTGTGAGCGGATAAAAGTCAACCTGGGTTACTACATTACCGATTCCGTTACTATTCGCTGCATTAATAAAAACTCTGTACACGTGTTCTTCGTTACAGGCTGTTTTAAAACATTTAATTCGCAGTTTTCCCGCGTAAAATCCTAATTACGCAATATGGTTTAATCCATCGCCATCCAGCTCGTTGTTGTCTCTTCTGTGCCGCCTTCTTTTTCTAACATCGTCCACCCAGGGGCTCCCATCAAATAAGGATACAAAAGAGAAAACCTTCTTGTGTTTACCTCAACACTATCGCTGAACCAAAGTAAAAATTATCCTTGTATACCGTTATTTAGTGAAAACTGTCCGCAGCGATTTCTTTTTTTAAAGTACTTCAAATTGTGGAAAATAGAAGTAGTTTGATTTCCTTGAAATAAAGCAACCTTCAGTTGCGAATTGTTTAGTTGTTTCATAATTAACTGTAATATGAATTCAATTGTTATTGGCTACCCAGATATTTTTTCTAAATATCGTCGCCTGTAGCGACGAGTCATCAAATTTGGACGTCACGAAGCCCTTTGTTTATAAATAATCTATAACAGGAGCGACACTGGTTCTAAGTGAAATGTTTTCTTTTACTAATTATTACGTATTTTGTTTAATATAGTACCAACCAATATTCAAAATTTATGACTTGTTATTATTGTGTATTTTCCTCTATGCGTGTAATTTGTAAGAAGCATTCAGGTGACGACGAAGCACAATAAGGTAGGTTCGATTCCCCGTAAGCTGTTGGTCCTTGGCCTTTTCACGAGGATCTTCGTTTAGTTGTGACTTGAAAAGGTGGCACCCACTTATTTTGACTTGCCCTGTACATTAGAACAACCAAGACTTTCTTCCTGTAGGCGTTTTCCGTACTTCATCCTGAGCCAACTGAAGAGGCTTTTCCATCGGTTCGTTGCGGTCTGGCGGAAACGATTGTTTGGATCGTAACAATGTCGCAATTACAGAGCACAAGTATATTAATATATTTTATAATATCGAAAACGCGTTTTAGATTACTGTATTGTTCGAGTTAACAGGCTTTCGATGAAGCAGGTCCTTATTTTGTTTTACTATGAAAACATTTCACCAGTATTTAAGTGCCATCGTAATCCAGAAGCTTCAGCTTACTTTTGTACAATAGCAGTGTCTAAATAGTATTAGCAGTATTTATTACGAAAATAACAACTGTGCAAGTGGTGTGAGTTGGATAGTACACTGCCCTAATGTATTTATATTTGAATATTTACTAAATTAAAGAATGGATGAAATTCCTTGCTTGAAACATGTTTACGCGAATCGTGGACAATATTAGATAACTAATAAAACCAATAAGAACAAAATAATCATAATTTACATATGACGATTAACATAACTAACTAACTTAACCTTAAACTAAACCAATCCTCGAGCCTTTTTCAAGAATCATCCATTATTCTAGTTATTTACTTTGAAAAAATTTACATACCAGCTTATTTTAAAAACATTACACTATTCATAGTTGGGCGTTTTAATGCTAATATAATTACAATTTGTACATACCGTCTCTTCCTCTTAGGCCAGTCTCACCACGAGTACCTAGAAACACAAACTCAAGTTAAGTATGTCTACCAACTTGTAGAGTGCTTCGTGCCATACCTTTAGGCCCTACAGTGTCAGTTTTAGGTGCTGGATCGCCTAAAATAAGATCAAATTTATCGTGGTACAGTATTATGGTTATAATTAGTAATTATACCTGGTGCACCACGATGACCTGGTCGACCTATGCGACATAAATAAAACTTTACGTTGTGTAGTTGGAAAAATAGTTAGCTTTTGTGGTAGAATATCACATACCAATGCGAGAAAATCCAGGGTAACCTGTAATTAGAATTTGCAATTAAGCTACATCTATTTGACAGATCATACTTCTATACCTCTATGTCCAAGAGAGCCCATTTCACCTGATGCACCCATATCTCCGGGGACACCTTAAATGCGTTTTTGTGTTAGTAAACCTTTAAAAGGTTACTGTAATATAAAAATTTACCTGGGTAGCCTTTTACACCGACATCTCCATAATCGCCTGAAAATGATATTAGTTATATAATAATGAATCCTGTCCATGCACAACATTCGTTATGGTATGTGCTGTTTAAAAAACCGGTATTTTACAAGGCACATCTCCAGTTAGGCATAAATCAATTATTATTGGAGACTAGGGTACGAAGAACCTGTACAATTTTTAACAAAAATCGATTTAATTTGAAACTGGTACCATTGCACAGGGGTTGAGTCTAAATATTACCGCTTCTTACCAAAGTAATAAATTTAAAATACCTTAGAACATGCGAGCCACTTTTAGTCCTTAGCAAAAACATTGTTAAAAGAATGGAGAACTCTGCTGTTGTTCTTTATTTAGCACATAAGCATTCTATTTGTTTTTTGTGGGATTTAAGAATAATAAGGAAACAGATGAAATTTAACGGTTTATTGAAAATGTAACGAAACTCAAATTTATTTACATTAACGCTTATTTGTTGTATTGAAATTACAAAATACATATGGATAAGAAACGAAACAAAAGAAAGGTAAAAGAACTCAAAGTTAGAACATAGATTAAAATTAGAAACACAATAGGAAATCCATTGCACAAGTACTTTTGGGCTAGAATTCAGGAGAAAAACTACAAAAATGTGTTATAGAATTTATCCAAAAACATTAATAACAAGAGATCTTAGAGAAATGGGCGAACAACATAATTATACAAATACGTAACAGACCACCAGAGTTGTAATTCGATTTATCTATCTCAAGTAAACCTATATGAGAGTTTTGGAAATGAAACAGAGAACAAATCTAACAGCAACTGCTAGAAGAACAAGTTACTTTCGAAAAGATACAAATGCAACTTTAATTTAAAAACGACAATAGATGCAACCACAGATAGAGGAAAAAAATGTATTTGGAATTGCTTCCGACATCTAAAATATTAATATTCAAAGTATTGAGGACACTAAAGTTAGCTATTACGATAGAGAGAATATCATTAGAAGTAAAAATAAGAAGAAGCTGCAGAGTATCCAGACAGGACACGGTAAGAAATGAAACTATAAGAGAAATAATGGAAGTAGAAGACTCGATTATGGACATAATTGGAAAAACGGTTGTGATATGGAATTTAAACAGAATGACAAATCTAACATGGCCCTACAGGTTGCTAAATTGGGTCCACCAGAAAGAAAAAAGCGGGGAGGATCGCGCACTAAATAGCAAGAGGAAGTGAAGGAAACCATGGGATCCCATAATCTAGAAGAAACAGAGTGGGAGCGAAGAAGCGAGAAGCGGCAACAGCTGTAGATCGCATTGACATATATACAGGGTGTTTAATAAATACGTTCGGATATTTTACGCACTTATAGATCGCATCAATACTTACAAAAAAGTCGTAATAAACACGGGTTGAAAATTAAACGTTTTTGACATATGGAGTTTTTTTTTAGAAAATAAGTATTGCTTGTTATTTCAAGAAGTTTCCCCACCCATAAAAACAAATAGCCGTGTAATTGACACGTTTTAATTACAAATAATTAAAATAGATGTTCTTCCTGTCCTCCTTCCATTTGTACACATCCATGTTTTATTCGTTTTCGCAATTCGTTTAAATTATTCATAGGGCTTGAATAAAATAACGACTTTAAATACCCCCAAATAAAATAGTCGAGCGGATTGAGGCCAGGAGATCTAGGTGGCCACACAACTGGCCCCCTCGCCCTATCCACCTGCCGTTGTAATTTTTGTTTAGGAAATTTCTGATTGAAAAATCTGCAGGAGTTCCATCTTGCATCAACCACATATTCATTCTATGAATAAGGTATTTGGGGGTATTTAAAGTCGTTAGTTTATTCAAGCCCTGTGAATAATTTAAACGAATTGCAAGAACACATAGAACATGCCTGCCAGACTGTTCGTATGAATCCGGAAATCTTTAAAAGAAAGCGGCGTTCATTTGCACGAAGATGCGAAGAATGTGTACAAATGGAAGGAGGATAGGGTAATTCCGGGAGAGATGCCTAGTGTTTTTATTTGTTGCTATAAATTTGTAAATAGACGTCGTTTAAAAAAAGTCACCAGAGTATTTAAAAAGTACAAACATTGTTATTAATAAACAATACAGTTATTAGGATAAAAATACATAATAAAATTTTTATTCCAGTTTAAACTAAAACGTACAAATTAGGCATCTCTCCCACTACTGTGGGAGAGATGCCTATACGAGATGGCTGAGGTGCCTTCACCTAAATAATCAGATTTAATACATCTTTTCGCTTTTCCTCTTTACCACACTCATTGCACCTTTTTTTGTAAAATCATTCTTTAGAATTTTCCTACGAAATGTTCGATAGGGAATTTTAAATTCTGCACTCGCTTGATAGCAGTTTAGACGGTTTTCTAAAACAGCCTCAGATGCTAAACGTAAGTCATTTTCAGTCCAGATCGCTCGTTTGGCCCCAGTTGATTTTCTTTTGTACTTGTACACTAAATGATAAAAATTGCTAATTATACTATATAAAACAGTTGAAGTTATATAGGCATCTGTCCCAAACAAATTGTAGGCATCACACCTAATGTTCAAGGGAGAGATGCCTAGTGACATTAATATTCTACAGTCTGCAAATACAACCAAACAGGGATTCATAAACGATTGCCTAAACTTAAAGCTATTTGGTCATCTAAAATTTGCTATGAAAATCTGTCCGCTTTATACATAGCATGCAATTTCCAATATTACACTAAATATTCAGTAAGCTAATGAAACACGCACTTGCCTTGTTTTCAGCTGTATCTTGATTATATCGTTAAAATAAAGGCACCACTTGTATGAAACACCCAATACTAAGCTGGTACAGCAACTTAACTGAGTCACAATGACATCTGTAAACTAATTAAAAAACAGCAACATACTAGGCATCTCTCCCGGCTGGGCATCTCTCCCGGCTGGGCATCTCTCCCGGAATTACCCTATGTAGAACTTCTACTTTAATTATTTGTAATTAAAATGTTTTATTTACACGGCTATTTGTTTTAATGGGTGGGGGACGTATTGAAATAATAAGCAATATTTATTTTCTTAAAAAAATTCCATATCTTGAAAACAGTTTATTTTAGAACCCATGTTTATTACGACTTTTTTGTTTGTATTGATGAGATCTATAAGTGGGTAAAATATCCGAACGTATTTTTTAAACACCCTGTATATATAACGATAAGGGAAAAAGTATTACAAACTGTGAATAATTCAAGGAAGAAATAAATTACAGAGTTATTCTGCTTCACCCTCTTTTGTTCTTGAAATTTATGGAATATCTTATCACCACCTTTGAGGTAATGAATCTCTTTTGGAATGCCATTTTTGTTATGCTGCACTATTTGTGTGTAACTGCCGTTCTCTATTCTCCTTCTTTGCCTACGCCTTCATTGCATTACCATCTTTGTCATCTGTCATCTTCAAATCTTACCACGTATTTGTCATTTCTGTTTTTTCCACTACGTCCCCTACTTTGTTATTGATTTTATTTGTTCTGCAGTCTCTTACCGATATTCTTATCATGGATCTCTCTATAGCTCTTTGTGTTTTGCTTAATATCTCTTTATTTTTCTTGGTCAATGTCTAAGTCACATTGGTCAGTACTCGAATGGGCGGACCAATATAGTCTCTTATGTAACTGGTCGTACTTGGGAGGGCACGTAAAGCCGTCGGTTGTCAAACGAACATTTTTGACAATCATCATGGTCATATACAAGTGGCACTTTTGTTCAATGTTCGGTGGGTTAGGCTAACTTCCTACCAGGCATATATGCAAAGAGGGCTCATAGAACCTGCTAATCGTGTTGTTCAGTTAATTTTAATAATGTTGCTTTCTTCGGCTACTTTTCACTTCCATCTCTTCTGACAGCTGCTGCAAATCGATAATAATTGTGTGTAAGCCTGAGATGTTATCTGTTATTAATAGGACATTGTCTGCGAATTTTAAGCGGTTGAACATATTGCCATCATCCCTTATATTCATTCCTATATTCTCCCAGTTAAAAAATTTACTGATGTCTCCTAGACGCAGTAAGTATGAACGATTTAGATGAGATACTGTCTTCCTATCCAACTCCGTCTTTCATTATTATTTTGTTTGTTTCAGCATGTATTTCAATAGTTAGCATTGCATTTTCATACATATTCGGAATCAGATCTATGTAGCGATGATCTATGTGGCTTCTTTGTAGAAAATACAAATCGTGTATACTTCAAGAAAATTGAATGTCTTTACGAAATTCACAAAGGGCTAGATATAATGGCATCTTACATATTTTTGTCTTGTATCACTTTGTTACCTGTTAATGGTTGTTTGTCTCGAAATTTTTTCTAAATCCGGCTTGTTCTCTGGTATTGGTCCAAATTGTTTGTTAGCCTGTTAGTTAAAACCTTTGTAAACTAATTAAACACCTGTGACAAGTCACTAAATCACTTGTTTATAATTTTACAATTTGGTGTTATCCCCTTCTTATGCAAAAGCACCATAATGACATTATTTTAATTTGATGGTATTTTTTTGCTCGTAAACAGTAGTTAAAGAGCTTTTTTAGTTGTATCTGCAACGATTTTCCATCTTCTCTCAAAATTTTCGGTAGTATTAGGTCTCCTCCTACTGCTTTATTTTGTTGACTGTCTTGAGTGTGTTTTCTGATTACAGTTCTTCTATTTCCGGGATCTCTTCTAAGATTGGAATTTTTATCTTTGAATGCAGCTATTTAGTTCCGTTCTTCTGTTCTTTCTAATAGTTTATTTTGGCTACTGATTATGTTTCATTATTTTTAACGTATCAGTAACATCTTGAATTATATGTTTGAATGAAGATTTTATAAAACCTTTTTCTTTTTTCTTGTGTTCACCGGGACTACTCCAACTTCACTTTCGACTCAATCTCTTTTTGAAGAACATATTCCTTACATGTCAATATTCTCCTTCTCCATAGTTTAACAACGTATGTTCATTTAAATTTTTTCATGTATTTCAAAATCTCTTATACAGAATTGGAGTTCATATCTTAATTCTTTTCAATTTGCTTTTTTAAAAGCAAGGGGATATTATCCCAGACTTATAAGTCTTTCATATTTTACTAAAAATAAATATATTTATGAGTTCCATGACCTTCTTGTCTCAAGTTTTTCGTTTGACAAACGCTGCAGCAATATAAGAAAAACCCTAACATATTAAATCAATACTTATTTCGATACAAGGAAGAAACTTAAGTTATTCCCTGCACAACTGTATTCTACACGCTACACGCGCCCTTTTCACATAACAACATTTTACTTTACCGTGAAAATATATTCAACCTGGGATCTTACTCCAAAATAATATAATAAATATTTACTTTATTAATACGTTTTTTGAGGAAATTTATAAGATAACTTTGGATAAAATAAAGAATAATTCATTGCCTTGCCATTGCCACATACGTAACAGTAACGACTGGATAACTGGAGGTAAAATAGATTATGTTGTTGGGGTATCCATTTCCTAAAACTAGCTGGAAGGTGAAACTCTAATTGTTTTAATTTGATTTATAGCGTTAGATATAATACTTACTTTAAATATATTTAATTAGAACTAAAAATGTAATAGATGTTATATACAGGATGTCCATTTTAATTCGATGATTTTAACCACTGGTTTTTGTTTATTTTAAATGAAAATTGTACCGTTTCACACATTATGTTAATAATAAAACCGTTGACTATCACATGAATTGAGCTAGTTTGCAATTTTTGTAGTCGTTACATAAATAACACAAAGAAAAATTTTAGTTATGTAATTTATATTTCTAAATTACAGGTTGTCAAATCTTAATTGTGAGCATTAAAATGACCATCCTGTAGATATACACAAACTTGTTTTCGGTACATACGTGACCAGTTTCGTACTAGTAATTTGATTGCACCTCTCCTTTAAACTTACCATGATCGCCTTTCGGACCTGCAACAATATAAATTATTGTAGACCATGTTAAACGTCTAACGATTTAATAAATTTTGGTATACTTGTTTATTGCATTATTAATAGAAATACTTTGAAAATAATTTCCAGTTCAATTTTTCCCAAAGAACAATTTTATTTTTGTGTACCAACCAATATGGAAATATGTTGTTAATGAAAGTTGAAATATAGGTTGTGTTTTTAAAATATATATTGGTTTAACATTCTTTATATTTTCCTTTATATATGTAAACCACGATTTCAAAGAAATTAAATCCAAACTAGGAAAGAAGAAGATAATAATGATCAAAGACTAAGGCACCGAAGAAAGAAACAACCAGAATAGAAACGATAACCGAAGAATACTATAGAAATCTGTATAACTCTAGAAGCGATCCACCACAGAGATCTGAAGATAGCCTACCAAACATTTCAGAAGATGAAATATAAACCACCATAAGGGACGCGAAAAACAGAAAGCCGTCGGGGAAGCCGGAATATTAGCAGAACTTCTCAAAGAAGAAGGAAGATAAGTTAGAGAATACCCAAAAATTTTATTCGAGAGTGAAGTACGTAAACAATGGAACAATGCCAGTACCTTACTTATATATAAGAAAGGAGATGCGTCGAATTTAGACAACTACTGACCCGTGTTCCTCCAACCACAACTATATAAATCGTTCACCAGAATTATTGCAAACAGATTATCAAATAATTTTGATAATCAGCAAACGATTGAACAGGCAGGATTTAGGAAAGGATACGGCACATGTGGCCATCTGCATACTCTACGAATTTTACAATTAAACAAAAGTAATGTCTAACACTGACGAGCAATACGTGGTAACAATAAATATAATTGAATTACAACAAGTACGAGAAGGGTACGAATGGCATGGGCAACATTTGGGAGACTCTCCTTTGTTCTTAAGAACCAAAAAATACCTCTACAACTAAGAGTTACATTATTCAACTCCTATATCAGTTGTTACATATGGGGCAGTAACGTGGATATTTACAGTGACAATTCTGGACAAAATACGAAAAGCTCAAAGATCAATGGAAAGACAGGTGCTAGAAATATCACTCAAAGATAGGAATCGTATCGAATGGGTAAGGTATAAAAGGAATGCCATAGACGCGATCGAACAAGCAGCGAGATTAAAGTGGGAGTGCACTGATCAAAACGAGCATCTCCAAGATTAAAGATGGAACAATGAAATTGGAAAGTGTTGTCCATATGAAGGAAAGAGCTCCAGAGCAGACTACAAATGAGATGAAAGGATGACCTAGCAAGATATGCAGGCATGATGTGGCAAAGAGTAGCAGGATAGAGACAGTGGGCAACAACTATGGGAGGCCTACATCCAAACACGGAAGGGTAGATGACAGGCTAAGTGATAAAATGTGAACAGTATTAATTCACTTAGCACTCACTGATAGGGTTTCGGAATCAGAAAAATTCTTGGGAAGTTGGGTTCTTAGAGCTTCAAACATCTGCACTCATAAAGTAAACATACAAACAGTCAAGCTCTCTTTCAGTACATACCAGTAAAGCATGGCACACACAATCACCAATACATTACTACGTTAAAATTGCAGCTTCTACATTTTATACCTACAGGGAGTTGGCTGTCCTCCCGTGGAGTCTCAGAGCAACCGAAAGATACCACCGGGAAATGGGCGAAACCATATCATGGTGTACACAAAACGACCTCCGCCAATCGCCGTACGTGGACATAAGGAAAAAAATAATAGAAAACTGGCTTCCATGCCTGGTTAATCAGGTCGGGATAATGCCGAATGACCACGCAGGACCACCAACCCTACACGCATTAAGCAGCTTCAAATGTACTTGAAGTGGGTATACTGACCACCAATACCACCGGCGAGCTCGCAGCCTTCCAATCACAATATCACAGTAATTACAATTACTAATTCTACTACTAGTCCCTGTAATGACATTCTGCGCGCAGACATGGACACTGACAAAATAAATAAAAATAAAACAGGAAGTCACTCAGAGAGCAATAGAGACGGCAGTGATAAGAGATACACTACGAGACACAAAGAGAAATGAATGGATGAGGCGTAGAACTTTAGTCGCTGACATACTGAAAACAGTGACAGATTTAAAATGGGAATATGCAGAACATATAGCACCATTTTGTTTCCTAATATAATTATTATAGCAGCTTGGAAAAAACTTTTAAGTACTAAAGTTGTTTATTTGATTACTGTGTATAACATGAAAGTATTGCTGACTATACAGGGTGTTTTGTTTTAGTGGGACAATAGACAACTTCTTTATTTTAACTAGAACATCCTGTTTATTATTACCTTTTTTGATTTATTATTTTTTAATCTTTATAATAATATGGAGTTTTAGGTATCTACGGCTAATGGTTTTGGAGATAATTAACTATTACTTAAATTTTGAAAAAATGTCGGTCTACATTTAGTATCTAAAGAACAGTATACAATTTTTCAAAATTATTTCGCAGTTTACATCAACATATTTTCAGATTGCTGCCGTACTGCTTAGAATTTAAAGTTGCTAACTGTCAACATACCACATAAGTTGTAAAGTTTCATATGACTTGCGTTTTTTGTTTTCAAATAACAGTTATATACAAATAACCATATAACCAAATATAAGGTATATTAACATCAAAATATTTTTTTTGAACAGTTGCAATACCAATAATAATAAACAATAGCGGTTCTAAAAACTGCTGACAACCGTTTGAAATAAACAGAGAGGCAATGTAACGGGCCTAAAATGTTGTCTAGTGAATAATTGGGTTTTAATTACCAAGTCCACAAAGTAACAACATTTTGAAGATAAGGGCTTCAATAACATACATCTGGAACCACCGTGACGTAAAATAGCCGAGAACAAGCGTCCCTTTCTCCAGCCGAGAGGGGAGCGCGCATGACGGAAGTGGAAAAGTGCTTCCTATAAAACCGTCCGCCCAGCCATTTAAATCATCTTTATCTTTATTTTCCTGGCTCTTGATTCCCTCAAAAGTCAGAAAATATACCGCCGTTTTCTTTAAGAATATTCTTAAAGTTTCCAGTGTTTAAAAATCCGTTCCTATAAATAACCAGAATAGTAGAAATCCGTTTAACAATTCCTAATAATTACCTAAAAGTGAATTCATATTTTTCCAGTGTTTTACAGTTGTATTCACACATTTAATTATTTTGATTTTCTAGTGATCGTGTCCGAAGCAAGGCGAGCCAGTGCACAGCGAGAGCAGGTAGCCTTTGGGGTCGATTCAAGCAGCGTACCACCGTTCGAAAACGCTAGAATTACCAGGACATTTGTAACAGTAAAGTTAGTAGAGATTAAGGTTTGACTTGCTTTGCTTGTTTATTTGAGTGCCCTGTAGTACGTTTTCCCTGTGCAGACATATGTATCGACCATTTTCCGGTGTTTGAATCGTGAAAGCGGCCATACATAATTCTGTAGAAAGGTTATTATAGTTGAGAGAATCAGTGTTTGAATTGGTGCCGTATCTCAAT
>JABXWE010018739.1:0-27382 GCA_014611495.1 Limonius californicus
TTTTTTTATAAGTAACTTGTTTAGGTGTTTCAGATTTCTGGATTGTAGATGGTTTTGGTTTGTCAAAACTTCAATATTAGTGTTTTGAACCAAGGAAGTGATAAGGAAATTATATTCGCATCACATCCTATTAAAAACCCTCACCTACCAGAAATGTGAAGTACCTCTATTGTAACGTTTTGAGGCCAATATATTTAACACTTCAGAGTCTGCTATACATCGATAATAATAACTACAACCAGTTGTAATGGGATTCTATAACAATTTTAATCTAACAGCTGCTGTATGTTAATACAGACAAGAATTTTCAGCTATGTCCTATTTAAAAATAACGTTCAAATTTCTTCTTATTTTAAGCTGCAATTCATTGCTTAGTATATATACTTAATTCGTACGTAAAGTGGAAGCACTAAAAGCGCTGTATAGGTGTTTGTTTCATGTGTCTATTTGCCAGTAGCAGGAGCGGACTGAGTCTATTTAAGAGATCTACGAGTTTGAATTTTTTAAAATACGAGCCGACTCTAGCATTCTATTTAATTGACAAGTATTAGCCCATAATATGGATCTATCGCATTAATCCGTTGGAAGTATAGTATCAGTACCAATTTATAAATCTCATTAAATTACAATTACTTAGTAAAGGAATATAAAAAATATTTCGTCAGTTTGTAATAAATACTAAATACTAAAAGTTGGTAAATTTAGAAAACATTATTTTTGTAAATTATTTATGACGTTTTGTGCTGACTGAAGTATATTTTTTATACTATTACCTACAGTGATTTGTCAGTAAGAATTAGTGCAGGTTGCACCATGAATTCATTATTTTTCTCTATTTAATAATACGCGAAAATTGGAGACGTAGAAAATAAATTATGTAATAGATAATATTCCAAAATACTTTTTTTTTTAATCAGACTGATTCTGATGTTTATTGTTCGATTTCGTTATTTGTTATGCATTAACGTTTCCTTCCATTATTCATAAATCATCCGTCCTTTGCTCGAGCCTATTTAAATGAAAATGTAGTACTTCTTCTTAAGATAAATATTCTATTCACTATAGTGAATTAATCTTGTTTGAGAAAAGTGTGTTTAATATAATTTTCGACAAAAAGATAAGTTGAAAATAAAGTAATACGAGGACTGTTCAAATTTAAACAGGAATGTTAAAGACAATTCCTAAAAATGAATTTATTAAAATTTTGTCGTGATTCTTGTTAAGATATCCAATTATTTTGCTATTATATTCTTTTGACAGTTACAATTACAATGGCCGAAAAGTATCTTAATTGTTCGGAGCATAATAATCAAATTTCTTACGAAAGTAGACGTCAGTTCGACTGAAATTCTTACAAGCTTCGAGTACCATACAGTTATCATTGTCTTTCTAAAAGTCGGGTGTTTGGGTGGTCAAAATCCATTCAAGAAGGAACAACTCGTGTAACGAACAAGCCTATGTACTGCAACTTCGGTTAATCGTGAAAACGAAGAAAAGTAAAAGCTTTTATTCTCAAGACAGACGGGTAACAGTTCGTTTAATTTCCCAAAATATACAAATAAGTGTCGGAAGTGTTAAAGACATAAAAAGCAAGCTAAAGTACCGCAAGTTGAGTTCCAGATGGATTCTGCGCTTGTTGACCGAAGAACGAAAGTTGTATATTTTGAAAATTGCTTCTTCTTTACTGCAGCGGTATCAGAGAGAAGAAGATGAATTTTTGGACTCAATTTTGACAACTGATGACAAAACGTACAAACACACAGTGGTGTCACACCACATCTTCTCAATTAAAGAAAGTAAAAACTGCGTTGTCAACTGGTAACAGGGAGGCGGCCGAGTAGGTCCGCACCGCTCCTAGGAGTTGACAAATATACAATAACAAACAACAATACATATGCAACACAAATATCAATGTTCTTGTTTTGTAGGATTATTTTTATTTGTCGTGCAATCTAAATAGTTTGTTGGTTTTCATTTTATGATTCACATTCAGTGTTATGTATTTGTATTTTTTTGCACGAGGCCTATTCGGAAACTAAAGGCCGAATGAGGAGCGTAGTCAATATGGTGCATTAGTATTTGATGAGCTAGCCACACGTCGCTTTACGGTGGTTGTGTCACTGTATATAGTTGAACAATAAAGCCCTAAAATGAACATTGAAAATGGCGCCGATTGTAAAACGCATGCTGTGCGAGGTGGGTGCCAAAGATATTGACGGATGTTTATAGAAACTAGCAAATTGCCTCTGCACTGAGCTTCCTACATCGCTATGGCACTGTTGGCGATGAGAACCTGAATCACATTGTGAATGGCGATGAGACTTGGATTTCATACACAAATGTTGAAACCAAGCAACAATCAATGCAGTGGAAGCATGCGAGTTTCCCCAAATTCAAAAAATGCAAACAAACTTTTTAGAACTGAAAGCTTAAGCTATTGTTTATCTTGAGACAGGTAATATATATTAATGTAAACGTGTATGGGAAGTTTTTAACCATCCCCCAATAGTCCGGGCTTAGCGCCGAACGACTATCGTCTCTTCTCCATCTTAAGAATTTTTTAAGAACCCGCGACCTTTTCTTAGACACCGACCGCAAAACGAAAATTTGTTTTCGTCACAGGCAGCAAACATCTACCACGAATGTACCACGATATGATAAGTGTTTAAATTCGAATAGTGGCTATGTAGAGAAATAATTTAGAAGTGTAAGATTTAAGGATAATAATTTAATTTCTGAATGGGCCTCTTAATTTAAAATATATATATAGTGGAAACAGTTTCGACATTTTAATAATCCTTACAGCAGGAAGGAAATGAATTTGAAAAAATGTTAGGAATAATAAAAAAACGAAATCCTACTCTACTATTCTTTGCACCAAGAATCGCATGCGCCGCTTTTTTATCCCGCCGCGATCAGCTGGACCGCCCCCAAAAAAATATTGTGTTAGCCCCTGACTGGTAACGTTATGGTAACATTTGTTTGTGATTCCCAAGGGGTGTTTCTTATTGATTTCCCTACAGAACGTCGTATAATGAATGCAGGCTATTATTCGACAGCTTTGGGCGATAAAGTTAAGTAGGGGATCAGGAAGAAACGGAAGAGAAGACAAAGTTCCGCTATCTCCAAGATAAAGCGCTCTCTCATAGGGTTGCAAGAATAATCCAAACCATAAACAAACTTCTTCTGCATACAGTATGCAGTCCCCATCTTGCCCCTTCCGAATTTTATTTGTTTGGCCCACCAAACACCAAGAGTGTATACTCGAGCAACCCAAATACATCTTCTAGGGAGGTATTAGGAAGCTTCCACATCGGTGGCTCAAGTGCATTGCTGGGCAGGGAGACTACCATTCAGTAATGTAGTTTTCATCGTTGTAATATTTAAATAACCTTCTTTATAAATAAATTCCTGTTTAAATTTGAACACAGCTTATACAAAAAGACTCCAACAGTCCCAATATAATGCAGTTGTATTCTTGATAGGCAGTTACAGGTTGTATTTAAATGGCTCTATGCTATGGTGGTATATTCGGGAAGACAAGGGGCGTCCAGTAGGGTTGTTAATAGTCCCCACTGATTCTTTATTTGTTTATAAACATTAAGTAAGCAAACATTTATTAAATCAAATAAATAGTAATTTTTTAACCCAAATACATTTTTAAACGTTTATCATTATGGAAACTCATAAATAAAAATGAAATTCGTAACTGTAAGGAACACATAACAGTTTTTATTGTTTTTATTGCAAAAAAAAGGTCAAGGGGAACCAATAGCCTTGTCCTGTAATTACATTTCTTATTAAATATTACTTATTTGCGATCACATACACTCCTCAACTGCTAATTAATTTTCACTTTTCATGTAACGTATTGATTACGCAACATTATAAAGAACATACTTTCTAATTATTATTTAGATACTCTACCAGATGTCAGCGAAACTAGTCTACCCCTTTATTTTTATTGTTTATTGGTGTATAAAAAAGTCATTTTGGGCCATTTTGTATATAAACTGCATTATATAGCACCAAATGCAGTGAAAATACACCATTGTACATATTTTTTCGATTGAATTGATTTATAAATGTACACCTAACCAGTAGAAAAAGTAGTGCTTATGATTTTATACATACAGGGTGTCAATTTTAAAACGTACATTGTGTTATATCTCCGGAAGTAGAAGAGGTATTGGAATTTTCTAGAGACTGTTTTTACAACATGTAGGTGGAATCATCATGATTCATAAGGTAACATTCCCTATTCAACCCCTTAGGGTTACTTTGTGATACCTCATTGAAAAGTTGTTAAAAAATGCTATTCAACTGTAGCAAACATATGGTTTCTAAAAAATTTCAATACCTCTTGTTTGCTTCTAAAGATATACCACATTTTACGTTTTCAAATTGACACCCTGTATAAAAATATACTGAAATTGTATTGTATTATCGTAATAAATAAGAAAAATAAAGGGGTGCGATTAGTTTCGTTGATAACTATATAAGTTTTTATTTTTAATGATAATCTAATTATTCACGTTAGCTATCTCACACATATATCGATATATCTAACCGAATTTTTTATTATTTTTCAACAATGTGTTTGAAATTGCTTTCGTATAAACTCACTTATACGAAAACATTTTAATAGTAGTACGATAAGCCCGCTCCTGGCCAAGTAACGTAGATAGGAGACATGTATTTCTGATTAATGATTGCGGAATACTGTTTTTGTTGTCAGTTGATAGAACTATTAAACTAAGACAGATATGCTAATTTTTGCAGAATAATACTAGCAGGTGGAAGTCGGCACTCAAAATATATCCGGGTCCCCAGGATATTGGCGATTCCAATATTCCCCGTTATATAGCCAGTCTTCCTGTTTTGCATGGCGGTTAATTCCAGCATTAAACCATCTGAATGTAAATTAAAACATTAGTAATTCAGTACATCAACGCTGGTTTTAAGATCAATGATGCCCCAGAGTACGAGTCAATTTCCTATTACTGGGGAGGCATTTTACACCGACATAATAAAATTATTTCGCACTATTTCCTATGGAGTACCACAGGTCTCTCCTTTCGCGTTGTAAGTTTCAATGCAATTTTAATTTGTTTTACAATCTTTCAAAGAGAGGAAAACTGTAAAATTAATACATCAAACAGTCAAAACAATACATTTGTAATATATTCCTTGACTTTGAAATAAATGGAATTGAAATTTAGTGTTTCATTTAATTTTACTAGTTGTTAGACTTGTGTTTCAATTTTCGGTTTCTTTTAGTAGATTTAGGATATTAAATTGCAAATAATGTTAAGTCAATTCTTCTTGTAATTAAATTAAAAAATCGATGACGTCATCACTGAAACAGAATGTAAAAAAAATTATAGAAGATACCCATCGTAAAAACGAAATTAGTAGTTACTATTAGGGAGTTCTGGACGAAACTATACTTTTTCAAGGTGAATATTTCTGCATTTGGTGGTTGTATAGATAATGTATAAGGTACTTCGGATAGGTGGATATGAGAAGTAGAGTTGTTAGCGAGAGAGCGAAAGAGAGATAAAGAGGAGGGGGAGAGACCATAAGAAAAAATGTGAGACATGAAAGATAAGGAACGAGGTTATGAGATAAGAGCAAAATAGTAACCAAGAATAGGAGACGGAACGGAAGAGTTGGCTTATTTTGCATTTATCTCGCTGACTTCGTTTCCTACTGTATTATTTTTGCTCTTTTATTTCATATCTTGGTCTTAACTTTTTCGAATTCATTTTTGGACGTTTAGCGTCACCTTCTGACCTTGCCATACCTCATAGCCACCGATTCGACATACTTTACACCTGACCTATACGACCACCAGGTGGAGAGATCACCTTTAGAGCACGAGCATATGCGTAGTTGGGTAGTGGAAATGCAGAGCCATTATTTCTATTTGTTAAATTAATCAATCACATAAAAACTACTGTCGTTACAGCACCTAAGACATGTTGATTTTTTACTGAGATTAAAAATACCATAATATTTGGAGCCAGACAATTAGTTTTACTAGCAAGTATTTGTAATATTTTGTGTTATTTTCGTATTTGCATTTTCTTTGTTTATAATATTGTTATGATTTAAACCACCATTATGGTTGGTATGACAGTGTACGTAACCCGTCACCAGAGGTAAATATAACGGGTACAGTTAATCGAGGTTGTCCGCAAGGAGGTGTTCTTTCACCTTTACTGTGGTGCCTTGTCATTGACGAGCTTCTTAGGGCTGAAACAGGTGGACATCTTTATACAAGGCTACGATGATGACCTTCCCATTTTAATAGTAGGAAAATTTAACAAAATTATTGGTGAACTCCTACGAAGAGGCCTAACAGTAGTAGAAAGCTGGTGCATCAGATAATGGTTTAAGCCAGCACAATCAAAATGGAATTTGCCCACCAACAGGCGAAGAATGGAGGGCCCTAACATGCCCACACTCTTTGGTATTAGCCTTACGGTCACCCAGTTGGTTAAGTATCTCAGAGTACCTCTGGGTTCAAAACAGACAGGAAGGGCACATGTTGAAAGAATTGTACAGAGGTTCACTGCCTCCCTTTGAATGTGTAAAAGGACTTTTGAAGAAGCATGGGGACTGAACTCAAAAATAACTATATGGCTTTAGGCAATTGTGATGAAGCCGATACTCATGTACCCTTCCTTGGAGTAGTGGCCGGCTACCCGTAAAATCACTATTAGAAACAGCTTAAATTAGATTCAGAGATTAGCCTGTTTAGGTTCAATAAAGTCTCATTAAAACCATAGAAAACATACACACAGAAATAAAATCCAAGGCAAACTCTCAGAACCAATCCGTGTGGGGCAAGGCATTAGGCAAGGGGACTCTCTAAGCCCTTTACTTTTTAACATTGTTATGGACGAAGTTATAAGAAAAGTACGCAATGGAGAAGGATATAAAATGGGAAATCAGCAAATCAAAACATTCTGTTACGCCGATGATGCCGTGCTAGTCGCAGAATCCGAAGATGCTTTTCAGATGCAATTGCATCAGTTTAACATAACAGCGAAAAAATACAACATGATTAGGTATTTCGTCACAAAAAACAAAGTGTATGGCAACATCGCGCGAACCACTTAGATGCAAACTTGCTATTGACGACGAAATTATACAGCAAGAAATGAAGTTCACATATCTGGGAATTGAAATATCTAGCAGCGGAGGTGTAGCAGTTGAAGTGAGACGGCAAACAATTAAAGCAAGCCGAATAGCAGGATGTTTAAACGATACAATCTGGAGGAACAAACACATCGGTATAGAAGTGAAGTCCAGAATTTATAAGGCAACAATAAGACCAATAATGACGAAACTAGGTCTGACACCGCAAAAACGAAACAACTTATGGAATCAGCTGAAATGAAAGTTGCTCGTAAAATCTCCGGAAAAACTCTGTTAGATAGAGAAAGAAGCGAGAACATTAGGGCAGACCTGCAATATAGAAAACATCAACGAGTGGGTGCTAAATAGGAAAATGGAATGGAACGAGCACATTAATAGGGTGACCAACGAACGAGTAGTGAAGAGACAAATCATCAAGAGGCCACAGAAATCGAGGTCGGCCACGGAAGAGGTGGAGCGATAACCTGAACATGATATAAACAGGCAAGAAACCGGATAAGGAACAGGCGAAAGCCTAAGTAGAAGATGGAAGAAGAAGAAGAAGAAGAAGAAGGTTCACACCCACGATGGCTCTGCAGGCACTTCTGGGACTGCCGCCTCTTTACATCTCAGTCGAGGCGGAAGCTCAGAAGGTTACTTATAGGCTGTATCGTAGGGAACAGTGGCGTCTGTTGAAGGAAATTCGATCATGTCAGATATGGTGAGATCACACGCACTTCTAGTAGTTAGAAGTGGTCGCATTGCTGATGGCATTTTCGTTCTATAAGAGTTACAAAACAGCTATCTTAGCAGAGATGAATGGAAGAAATCCGAGAAACATATTAGCCCTAGCGACCTTGGCTGGCTTACAGGCGACTTATGGGCCAAAGAAGGAACTGGAGCTCTTTTAGAATTAACTCCATGCTGGTATGATAATGCTGTCAAAAATTGATAAAACTCGGTTCTTGAAATTGGGTCAAACTGCTATGAGTCCCTGGTTATAGTAACAGAGCGGAACGAAGAGGCCAATGTTATGGTGAAATCTGGCTCGGGGATGCCGTTTATGGGAGTGGAGGCGATTCTAGGACCCCTTCACGTAGTCATGAAGATAGCTGGAGGGATGCTCAGTTTTCCACTTTGTGGGTATTACAGGAAGGATTGTGGCAAGCACAACTTCTCATGGAGGGACCTTCGTTTGAAGCGACTAAAACGTTTCTGCATCCATACGGTAATTTGCTTGCTGTCGGGACACGGTCATCTACGAAAGTACTTACACACCATATGGATCAGCAATGATCTCATATGTAGGAAGTGTGGAAATGAGGATAAAACCTTTGTTAATATCTTATGTGGATGTAACAGCCTCCTGTCACTAAGATATAAGCATTTTGGTTTCGTCTTCATGGAGCCGCAAGCGGTAAAGAATAACCCGATTAGCAAGTTACTGGCCTTTAGGCGAGATACCCATGTTTTCTACGATATCCAGTAATCCAGTAATCCAGTAGTCCTGACATCATGCACTATAGGCTACTAGGCCTGCGTGCTGCGGACTTTCTGCGATGTCTAAGAAGAAGAACAAGAAGAGCCCTTCGCTAATTGCAATAAGGTTACGCGTTTCTTTTTTGAGCGCTTTACACACATTTGGTTCATTTTACTTTGTCAACTGCTCTAGCTAGTGTTGAATAAGTGAAAGACAGAGTGAAAACGTCAGACAAAGTTGAAAGCTGAACATGTTTAGAGATGAGAACGAAATGTTCGCGATTGCATCGAATGTCAATCCCAACAGTGATCTTACGTTATCTGAGTGAAAAGAGACGATGATATAGATAGGATGATATTTATCCGAATTTTAATTGATTAAGGTCTACGTACGTCATACGATCCGTCACAATGGAATGTTTAAATCATTGTTTCAAATATTAAGTATTCAAAAATGTTTTTCTGCAAAATCTGCAAATCTGCAAATAAGACTGAAAACTAAAATAAACTGTAACTTTTATTTGCTATTAAAAATAGTGGAAAGCCAGATTTGACCTGTTTATTAGATACCGGACAATGTTTTAGATTTTAGATAAGTAATATAACAAAATTAGTAGGTAGTTTCTGCGTTTTACATGTAATCAAGTATATAGAATGTTTTGGGTATTTGTATTACGTATAGGCATTTATGGTTGTTTATCTTATATAGCAGTAAACCTAACTGGGAAGGGTATGGGGCCTCTATATTGAAGTTTTTCAAAATTACTCAAGCCAAAGCTGACGGTCGCTCTTTGCTTTAACAATTTCTAAATCCATTCCTGTTCTTTTTAACGTAATATTATTAACGTTCCCCAGAAAATGTTAACCTGACGATTTTCGGCAATTGTAGCATAACAGGTTAAGAGGGAAATATAATTGTGGGCCTGCGTACTCTGGAAAGTTTATAGAAGAAACAAAAATTTGTTTACCTGGGATTCCAGTCCGTGGACTTCTTACTTTTGCGTTGTTTGCTAGCATCTCTTTGTTTCTCTTCTAACCGTGTTTTTTCTATAGCTGCACCATCGATATCACCCTGCTCCAATTTTCGTATGTCAGGTCGAAGCCTTGAATCGGTAGGGCACAGGACTTTGTTCATTCCCTTTTCTATTTCGTTTAAGCACATGGCAAACTGCGTGAACTGATAGTACTGAGGAGAAGTACATGCAGGGTTTAATATAACATAAATTGAAAAATTATTAATTATGTATTGGTTGAGGTTTTCGTGGTTTATCGAACTGTCAACACTATGATTAATTTCGGCTTCGTAGTATTACCAGGACTATGAAGATGCAAGCTGCAGTGTCTTGCGAAACGTTAGTTTGTTTAGGTTCACAAAGAGTAACCAGTAATGTTGCCTTTGCTGAGTGTGACCTCCAATCGACGACGCGGTCCAAGCCGAAAATTAATAATAGTGTTGACAAATTATTAGTTCCGATTATCACAATAAAAGTATTATCCTAATTTTTTCGTCACATGTTAATATTTTCCTAGAAAAAATTCAATCAAAAGGCCAATCAGCAAATTAATTGTCAAAACACATAAGCGTAAATCAGAAATAAGAAATTGAAATACCTGAAAGTGTATAGTATGATTTACGAATAAATCGTACCGATTGTTAGACATATTATATGTTGTAGAAAAATCAGCTATTAGCTATAACTTGAAGGTTTGGCAACCTTGGTTGAACATCGATGATGTATTTCTGGTATACACAGTAGGCGTCTTTTTAAACATTTAATTAACAGTATATTCTCAAACGTAGCAATAAAAACATGAATGTGATCAGAAACTACACCTATACGTTGTTAAATAAGTTATACAATTTCAAAACATTTAAATTCCCTACTAATGAATAGAAAGTGGAAAGTGGCTCCAAAAACTGATCTTCTAAAAGTTGTCTGCACAACAATGTTGTTACTGTGAGAATACCTATGTTACCTAAGAAAAGGTACCTACCTTATTCCCTTCGACTTAACGGTATGTTACACAAATAGGCATGTTTTCTCATGGTTTCAATAATACTGTACAACCAAAAAAATACATTAAAGTAGACCAACATGGACACTTTAAAGTTGGCATTGCTGTTTGCCAACCCGCCACTTTGAACGTTTAATAAAATATTCTGAATACGTTTTTTTAAAATTTTTAATTTTACATTTTCCACATGCAATCGAACTTTAAAATGCGATTTCTGAAAAACTAATAGACCGAATTGCAAAAAATTTTGGTTGTACAAAGAAGTATTATTTGACGCCTGTCATTAAAAATTTTAAGATTAGTGGTGGTGGGGGCTAGGGGGATGCAGTAGGGTAGATAAACTATTGTGAACCTGTCTCGTCTATTTTTTCAAATTTGATCGTGTACAGAGTTATACAAGATGCCCTGTTTAGTTGGGACACATTGTACAGCATGTCTCAAAAATAGTAGAATTGAATGAGATGATGTCATGGACGTTTTCTATTCTGACAATTTTCACACGTCATGCTCATTTCAATGTAAGCTTGCCCCCCCCCCTCCTCCCATAATCTAAAGTGTTTGCCCCTTCCTAACAGAAAAAGTTTCGAGCTGAAGACGTTTTCGAATAATGAATTTGTATCTTTAATAATTAAAAGTAATAATGAAAATAAAGTAACATTAATTATAAATAAATTAAAATTTATATTCTAATAACAAGGAAGAAACTATTAAAAACCTTGAAATTACCACAGGACGCATAACATTATCGTCGGGTTGTGACTATTGTAAACAACTATTAAAATTAAATTCTGTCGTATTTACTCGTATATTGCGCCTCTCTTAACCAAAAAATTGATTCGTTTTTAATGCAAACCCTAAACCGCTTCGGTCATAACAATGATTACACGGTTAAACACACATTTTGTGACATGGAAATTTTTAGGGGTTTCTGGTATTTCGGCACCCTAAAAATGAATTTGCCTATCACCCACGAATTTTTAGTAACAAGCATTTATATTTTGCAAGTATGCAACGTATGCATATTGCGCCACTTTGTGTAATGTATCAGCAATGGCGAATATACCGTGTTAAGACACGCTCATTCCTGTCTATTATATGCAAGAGGTACGCACCAAATCAGATATTCTGCATTAGTAGGCATTTACTGGCGTATGAAGTTACTGAATTTCCTATGTCGTGCCGCGAAACGTCAGTACTAACGTGTTTGTGTTCTACATACTTGATTTATATTTATTACTGTACTATGATTGCCTGTGAATTAACAAGTAAGTACAACGTGTAAATAATGTCAACAGTTTTTGTTATGTGTGTGAGGAACTAACTTTCAAATCGCGAAAACGTACCTTCACCCCCCTTGTACGAAGAGCTTACGCACGTTATTTCGGAGTTAAAGTAGGAGATCAAGATAAGGCATGGGCTCCTCACATATGTTGTAAGACTTGTGTAACATTGTTAATAGCTTGGTTGAAAGGTACAAAACGTAAAATGCGCTTTGCAGTACCAATGGTGTTGAGAGAACAGAAAGACCATGCCACATATTGTTACTTTTGGCTCACTAACATACTGGGCATCCGATCGAAGTCCAAGCATACTTTGCAGTATCCCAATTTACCATCAGCTTGCATGCCCATCGAACATAGTGAAGATCTTCCTATCCCAAATCCACCAGAATCTTGGAGTTTGGACGAAGAAGAACCTGAAAGCACCGGTGGTCCAACTGATGATATGCAATTTGCACAGGAAATCGACAATGATCCACTATTTCAAGCACCAGAATGTTCAACAGAACCACATCTGATTTCACAGGCTGAACTGAATGAATTAGTTCAAGATTTAAAACTAGCAAAATCACAGTCAGAACTTCTAGCATCGAGATTAAAATGATGGAATCTCCTCGAAGGTGACGTGCATATAACTCACTTCCGATAACGTCAAAAAGGACTTACACATTGTTTCGCTCAAGAAGGGACTTTGGTATATTGTACGGATGTTGACAACTTATTTCACGCATTAGGACAGAAACATGAACCAAGCAATTGGCGCCTATTTATAGATTCATCAAAACTTAGCTTAAAAGCAGTTTTGCTTCACAACGGCAATAAATACCCATCTGTACGTATAACTCATGCCGTTCATATGAAGGAATGATACGAGAATAAGCGATATCTCCTAGAACACATCCGGTATAATGACTATGAGTGGTCTTCTTGGACTTCAGCTGTGGTATACAAAATACTGTTGTTTCCTATGTGAATGGGAGAGCCGTGCACGAGATCGTCACTATATACAGAAGGAATGGCCACTACGCCAAGCAGTAACTCCGGGCCAAAAAAATATTACCAACAACCGTGGTTCATGCTGAAATCGTATTTCTACCACCACTGCATATTGGGCTTAATGAAGAATTTCGTTAAAGCACTAGATCGGAACGGAAGACGGTTCTTGTATCCGAAACAGAAATTTCCGAGAGTTAGTGAGGCAAAAATTAAAGAGGGCATATTGGTGGGACCACATATACGAGAAGTAATAAAAGATGGCGAATTTGACAACTTCCTGAATGAAGAACTAAGAGCAGCAGCAACAGTTGTGACCAATTTTCTTGGAAATGTCGAAGCTGAAAATTACAAAGATCTAAATTACTTAGTGCCTACAGAGAAATGAGATGTAACATGTCTTTGAAAATTCACTTTCTGGATCTCCATTTCAATTCCTTTCCGAAAAGTTTGGGTGCTGAAGCGACTAACATGGAGAACGGTTCCACTAAGACGTTGCAACCATGGAAAAGGATACCAAGGCAAATGGAGTCCTAGTTTGCTTGCTGATTACTGCTGGATATTAATCCATGATGCCCCAGAGACCAACTATCACCGTAAAACATCAGCAACAACATTTTGAAGTAAGTGCAATATTAAAAACATTCTGATATTGATATATTTCCGTATAACGCACAACACTTTGTAGCAAATAAAGTGTGGGTCAGAGAAAATCTAAGGTCATTTTCTACTTTCTGGTGAAATTTTACGTAATATACGCCATGTTTTATCCATGTCACAAAAAAAGTTGATTTTTGTTTACCAGTGTTATATGCATGCCCATATATTATTACACAAACGTTTAGAGATTCGTAGGACTGATTGATGCTGACGTTTCGCTAACCGTCGCAGGTAGCAACTTTTAATTTAGTAAACAAAGTTATTGAAGCTTAGTCTTTCAAACACCACGTGATCAGTTAAAACACAATTAACATAGTCTACCGTGTGATCCTTGTTTGTAACACGTTATATATTTCGAAATTTGAAAGTTTGTTAAATTAGTTTTCAGTTAATTTAATTTTTCTGTCTCTCCGAAGTTAATAATTACTAAAGTAACGTAATGTAAAAATATATTCTTTGAAGCTTTCGCGGTTTCTCGAAGTAGTTTATCCTCTAAGGACTACTAAGCATCATCGATCACACGATCACGCTTCACCGGATCCGTCTTTACCTAACGCTTACAGCCAACCAGAACTCCGTCGTTCTGCCCGACTGGCTTAAAGAGGTTTAAATACCCCCGCTTCCCGGATTTGAGTTCAGTGTTCTATTCACTCTGAAGATGTAAGCTGCAATGTCTTGCAAAACGTTAGTTTGTATGGGTTCACAAACAGCTAACAGGCATAAGCCGATTAAGTATTATTGTCCTGGCAAACAAAATACATCAGGATCAAATCCTTGTCCGCCCCAAGGTTTGAATAATATAAGCACACGGTCCTGTTTAGGCAGGCAAGGCCTACGAACAAATATAGCTCAAACTTCTAGAGCAAATGCTTGTAAAGGCAGACAAGCTACAGGTCGGGCCTTACCTGATAATGCTGGTTGTAGTTCCCAAATGACGACGCGGTCTAAGCCGAAAGTAAATTGTAATATTCACGTAATGTAAAAAGTTGACAAGTGACAGAAAAAGCATTAGAATTCAATAAGCCTGCTTTCCTCTGCTTTGTCGACAAAAAGAAGGCATTTCATAACTTACAACTTCAACAAGTAATAGATACGCTACAAGAAAATAACGTGCCGAATGGACTGATATCCCTTATACAGAACATATAGACTGACAATTATACCCAAATAAAAACTCCTAAGGGGCTAATACCAGACAAAATCCACGTTACTGAAGGAATTAGGCAAGGGGTTTCACTAAGCCCGTTTTTATTTAATGTAGTGATGGACGAAATAATAAAAACACCACTCCTAAGATGCCCTCGCGGGTATAAAATGGGAAACCAAGAAATTTGATTAATATGTTACGCGGACGACGCAACTCTTTTTGCTGATAATGAAGATGACTTACAGCCCTTAGTATTTCAATACAATAAATCCTGTGAAAACTTTGGACTACAAGTGTCGGGCAAAAAGACAAAAACACTAACAATCAGCAAAGAAGCGCTACGCTGCAAATTAGAAATATGTGGAAGTATGGTAGAACAGGTGATATCAATACAGTATTTAGGGATCAAGATCACAAGCAATGGAGTATTGGCAAGGGAGGTAAAACACCAGGCCCAGAAAGCAACAAAAATATCAGCTTGCTTGAATAACACAATATGGCATAATAAACATCTAAATCTAAAGTCAGGATATATAAATCAGTCATAAGACCGATCATGACTTATGCCGCGGAGACAACATAAGACACAATAAAGACCAAACAAATACTGGAGACAACTGAGATGAAGACACTGCGAAAAAAAATGGGCGTAACAAAACGAGATCACATACGAAGCGAGGAAATCAGACGAAGATGCGAAATACAAAAGATCGAGGAGTGGGTCGAGAAAAGAAGATCAGAATGGAATAGCCATATATCAAGGATGGACGATACCAGAATAGTGAAGAAAGCTCGAGACCTATCACCTAGGGGTAGAAAATCACCGGGTAGACCAAGAAAGAGATGAAAAGATGTGCTGGAGTAAAACAAGCTATTAGTTTATAGAGAAGAAGAAGAAGATTTTAGACCTGTTACAGTTTATTGTTTGCCGTGTGGTCATAGGGTCCCGCTTAGAAATTGGGTAGGTTTCGCAGAAAACTTTTAGATGTACAGGTTCTCAAATGGAGAGGAGATTCTTCTTCATTGATTGTTATCTGTGAAAAATGAGGAGTTACTTGTTCGTGAAATGACTGAAAACATCGACAAAATCGACTGTCTCTTCCATATCGGATATTGTACATTTCACTACATTCTGTGTTAAATATAAAAAGTTGCCGTAGAGCGAAAAAGTTATATAAAGAAGAAAAATATTATATTCTTTAGAGAGAAGTTAAATATTAGAAAGGTTATTAAATAGCTCAGAAAGAGAATGCTATATCTAAGAAAGAAATACCGTATGTTTTCGTCTATTATATAGGTGAGAGACAAACTAACTTTGGTTCTGCATAACTCTGCTCAATAATATATTTCGATGTTTTCATTACTAAAGCGTGTTCGTTCTTGCCCTTTTGATCGTTTTCCAGTTGAATTTACTATAAGAATTGATATCAGTGCTTCCCAAATTTGACTGGGCGTGGCACACTTAAGCAGTTAAATTTTTTTATGTAAATTTGAATTCGGTATGATTGGGTTTCCTAGAAATTCTTCCAGGTGTATACTAAATTGTTTTTACAATCTAGGGTCGAAATTGAAAACATAGAAAAAGAAATCGTATCTAAAAGACAAAAATTCTCAACAAAAGCCAAGTTTATACTACTTAACTTCAAAATAAATGTATCCCTGGCTGGGATGAGGATGGGTGTGCAGTGTACATTATTTGGGAAACACTGATTTAAAGAATGAATATACTAACATCTCCACAATTTGGTGGTCGTGGATTGACTCTCCAAACGGTAAATGAATTAGGAATATCAATGGAGTAAGTAGAGTCGCTCTTCGGAATTTCTCCGTCGGAGATGTCTGGGGGTGCGGATTCGTCAAGACTCTAAAAAGATGTAATTTTAATTTATAAATGCCAGTTTGAATGACAACCACAAACCTCTTGAGTGGAGTTAGACTTGAAGGGTCCTACTTTCAAACTGTTGAGCTTTTGGAGCACCTTCCTGGGGGTGTGGGAGGGCGAATCGTTGGGGCTTTTACTGCGGTATTCGCCATCGCGTTCGCGCTTGAACTTATGCAAATTTTCCTTCGCGTATTCTTCATACGAAGTGTAATCTGTGCATTTAATAAATTCTGTCCACTTTCCGTATACGTAAAATAGCTTATGCTTCCTGTAAATTGAAAAGTTAGAACAAACACGAACAGAAACGTTTCAGCGAACTGACGATTTGTCTAGAATAAACCCTTCCACGCGGTGGAGATCCTTTGAATTGGAACCAGCCGGTTTGAAGGTTAAATTGGCTTTGTACCCAGTGGAATGATTTACTATTTCCATGTGTCCATATTGTTCCATCCAGAGCTTTCCCACTATTATGTTGTGGACGCAGCAATGGACGTTAGTCCAAGTGTAGGCTTCGTTCCACCTAGCAAATGGAAAATTGTATAGCTCCACGTCATTCGTATTTTAGGGGTTGAAATGAGAAACCCGGGCAAACCGTATCAGCGTTATTTTAAGCCGTATCTTTAATTTAGTGTCCGCTTTTGTTACTTTTGTAACAGGAAATTACGTTAAGAACCAATTCATAATGTGTTGAGGTGTTTTTTGTACAAACTTAGAACTTTGTTAGTATAACATAAATAATATATGGGAAAAGGTCCAATCTCAGGACCAGCTGAAGCAAATTTAAGGTTTAATTTCAATACAAGGACAAATAATACCCTTTTAACGATCATTAAAAAATATTAACTAACCTTTCGTTATAAGAGAAATGTTTGATTTTATATGATACGGTGTGCATTTTCCGGAGTTCTCCGAACGAAAATATTTAATCAGTCAAAATTAATAGCAAATCAGACGCAAAAATTCACTTTCAAAGCGTTACTTGTCATTTCATTTTCCCGAGAGTATTGATCTATCAGTCGGAATATAACAACGAAATTGAGTTAGCGAAATTGAATAACTTTAGTTTAAGGTTATAACGAAATCAAACCATGCACCTACAAAACCTATTTAAATTCTAGAACGTGAATAAATTTTGTTTATTATTCATTACCCAAGACAATGTTATTGTTTTAATTCTGATTTACGTTAATCTTCTTATTTTAAGTAACTTCAGTCGTAGACGAGCCATGCGATGCAGCCGCTTTGGCTATTTCCATTCACCTATATTCAACCCCAAAATTGGGGTGACTTTCACCCTAATAATTTTAAATGGCAATAAAATGCCATATGAATGCTCGATGAATTTGCTTTACAGTAGTGTTTTTATTTTTGAATTTCGAGCATTAGTTCCCGCGGAAATGCAGTCCAATGTTTCATGGTAGTAAATATTCTTAACCATTTATGGAATGATTAGACGGCATTGGTTAACCATACATTGGCGTAAACAATAGAAGACAATTCCAAAAATTAAATTAATTAAAGGTTGGCAGTGTGTCCGTTTCTATATTAGCGCTGAGGAGAAACACGTGGCAGAGAAAGCGGCCGATACCCAGCAGTGGGACAAAAAGGCTGTTAATAAGTGAGTGAGAGAGTGACCCCTGTTAACATATCCATGGCTATTGTTTTGCTATAAAATTATTTTGACAGTTACAGTTATGATATCGGAAGGTTCTGGTCCTTGCAGGGTGGAACAGCACACAATAATTTAATTTCTTACGAAGGAAGGCGTAAATTCGACTGACATTTTTACAAGACTACGAGCCCAATACGGTTGATGTAGAAAATGAGCCTCATGTATGACGAGCTGCAACTTCGGTTAATCGCGAAAATGAATAAAAAGTTAATGCCCTTTTTTAACAAGACAATAGGGTATCAGTTCGTCAAATTTCTTAAAATTTACAAATTGGTGTCGAAAAAATTGAAGACATAATAAAAACAAGCTAAATTGTCGTGCTAGGTAGATTCCGCCCTTGTATACCGAGGAATACACGTTGAATCGTTTGTAAATCGCTTATTCTTTACTGCAACGATATAAGAGAGAAGGAGATACATTTTTGGACTCAATTGTGACAACTGATCTATTTAAGCTCCCAGATCAGCAAAGACAACACCATAGGTGCAGAGATCCAGAGACGTGTAGTTAGTGGAAAGAGAAGCTACCATGGCCTACTCTAACAGCTACGATCAAAGAAGGTATCGAGATCTATAAAGATCAACATATATAAAACGCTTATAAGACCAGTGCTGATATACCGAGTAGAGACCTGGGAGATGAAACGTCACTTTCCTACTTTGAACAAACAATACTCAGGCGCATATATGGACACACGTGTATGAAGAGTGATACTGGCGTAGCAGATATAACTTCGAGTAATACCAGAAGTATAACAGTTACATAATAACTAAAATTAAAATAGCAGGATTAAGATGGATTGGTCACGTAGAACAAAAGGAAGAAGAAGACCCACTGAAGTGCATAATGAACCAGAAGCCTGAAGGAAGGAAAGCAAGAGGGAGTCCCAAATTAAGATACATAGATAAGGATGCAATTGAATACGATCTGAGAATCAGCAAAGGAGGACCAAAAAAAATAGATATTCCTGGAGGAAAATTCTTGAGGAGGTCAAAGCCCACAAGGACTTGGGGTGCTATGGATGATGATTGTGACAACTGATGAAAGCTGACTTAAAACGTGTAAGCATGCCGTTCGTTGTATCGACCATAACTCCAAATGTTGTGAGCTGGTAAAGTAATGGCAGCTTTTGTGGAATTCCCAAGGGGCGTTCTTTGTTGATTTTCTTACAGGGCGGCATACAATGAATGCAGCCACTTTTGCGCGACAAACTTAAGTATCAAGAAGAGAACACAAAGTTCTGTTTGCTTTCTTCAAGATAATATTCGCCTTCATTTCGCTGCAAGAACAGTTGACACTATAAACAAACTTCAGCGGGGTCTTCTTCCGCATGCAGAGATTTCAGTCAAATATCGACATTGTCGAAGCTGTTCAAACCAGGAAGGTATTAGAAAGCTTCCAGATCGGTGACGCAAGTACATCGCTAGGCAAGGGGACTACATCGAAAAATAATCGTTGTAATATTGTATTATCGTTTTTTATAAATAAATTCCTGTTTAAATTTGAACACCTTTCGTAGTTTTAATTGATGAAATTGCTCAAAAAGGGGGGAAATTCGGCTGACAGAAGAAAGATAGATGACAGAAAACTCTGAGGCAATGGAACCATTGAAAGCGAAATATGATATATATTCAACATGTACAGCTGGAATACATCGACAGCAGAAGACTAGATTTGCGGATGCTACTAACCAGCCCATAACAAAAAATAACAGAGATAAGTATAACACATTAACATAAAAATAATATTTTGAATTTATTTGGAGATCCTCGAGCAGAAATGGCAGCTACTGACAACTATACGGAAGGGTCTCAAATTTTGAAAGTTGAACCGTTTATTTTTCTTCTTTATGTTCCGCTTCTATAAAAGTTGGCTATCATCATTGCTTTTTCCGCTTTCGACACTGACTCTTGGAACAAAGATTTCGTATTTTTGTTGAACCACTGGAGTAGGTTCTTCAATCATGATGTACATTATATGCGTTAAACTTAGTAAAATATAGAAAATACCTGACGAATTCCCAGTAGTACTACCTGTTAATTGACTCACATTACCATTATTTCAATACCTTCAGAACAGAAGACTAAAAGATATAGTGGTTACAGACTTATAAGTTTAGGGACGAAGTATGAAGAAAACCTATATAACACTTAAATCGGCTTTAGAAATGGTTTCGGTACCTGTGCAGTACTATTCACAATAACTTTTCATTTACAAAAACGCCGAGACCAACGCAAAGATGTCTTCACCTGTAGATCGGGAGAAGGCATTTGGTAAGGTTAGACATAGTAATCTCCTCCAACTATTACAACATGCTAGCTGATGTGCAGGTGAAAGACTAATACGAAATGTCGATTGGAAATAAAAGATACGGGAAAATTGGAAGAAGGAACAAGGAACAACAAAGGATATAGACATTAGGTGAAGAGTACGCTAAGGTAGTCAGGATGTCTTCTTTACTGTTTAATCTTTATTCAGATGGAATATTTAAAGACGCTGTTGAGGGAGGAGCAATAGCAGTTAAAATTAACGGAGTACCAATTAGCACGAAACGATATGCTGATGTTACAGTAATATTAGCAGATAACATTGAAGATCACACGTTTGGAAATAGCTTCTGATGGCAATAAAATTTAATGCTGTACATCCTGTATTGGTTCTGCAAACGTTCAAAATGACTATTGTGTTTTAAGTGTGCTATGTCTTACTAATGTGTCAAGTTGTTCTTCATTTAACTAAATAAATACGTGCGTGAGAGTTGTTTTAAGTTGTTGTTGTTAGCTTCATTGGAATTATCAATGATGTCAGATAGCGAAAATACGGGAAGGTTCACAGGTTCTAGTCATAAAATTGAATCCTTTCATCCTGCATTAGTTTTTTTAAATGTTCAATATGACTATTGTGTTTTAAATGTCTTCTGTCTTGCTAAAGTAGCAAGTTGTTCTTTACATCTGGTATTCGTTTCTTCAAATGTTCAATATGACTATTGGGTTTTAAGTTTGCTCTGTCTTGCTAAACTACCAAGTTGGTCTTTACATCTTGTATTCTGGTACTCTGGTACTGGTACCATCACTGATATCTCTCTGTCTCTGTTAGCCCGCAACATCCCACTGTTGGGCAAGGGCCTCCCCCAATTAAGGGGGGTTGTTGATCTACTCTCCCATAGTGATCAATCCTCGTGCGAGAGAAGCGCCACGTTCACACAACCTTCGGGTCACCCATTCAAGTACTGACCGGAGCCAACGATGCCTTAACTCTCCTGATCGTACGTGAACGGACAACGAATGTGCGCAACCCGGGACTTACCAGTGATATCAAATAACAAAAATAAGGGTTTGGCATTGGTTTTTTCTGATGTTCAATTTGACTATTGGTTTTAACTATGGTATGTCGTGGAGAAGTAGCAAGCTATTCTTTAATCAATTGTATAAATACGTGCGTGTAAATTTTTTAAATTTTTTATGTTGTCTGTTTTCTGTTGTGATCTGAAACAGGACGAATAAGGGAAGGCTTACAGGTCCTAGTAATGTAATATGACTATTGGTTTTAACTGTGCTGTCTTGCTAAATTATCAAGTTGTTCTTCATTTGATTGTGTACACATGCGTGCGTGTTTTTTAAGTGGCTGCTGTTGCCTTAGTGTAATTATAAGTGATTTTAAATATTAAAAATAAGAGAAGGCATACAGACCCTAGTAATAAAACTTAATTCTTTACATCCTGTATTGGTTTCTGCAAATGGGAGTGTTTGTTGATATTTTAGTAAAGAATATTATTCAGAATGTAGTTCTTGCGGCGTGCAAACAACGGTCGTCTCCGAGGCTGGTTTTAATGCCAATGTAAAGCGTTCTTTACCTTTGTATTTTATTGATTACAAATTGTGTATTGTGTTTACACTGTGTGTTTCATTAACTGTGGGCGTATATACTGTTACGTGTATAAATTTAATTTGGGTATAAACTGTATATATTTTGGTGATTCAAATAAATAAATGTAAACTGCTCCTTTAAAGTGTAACAATATCTGAGTAAAATCAACATTAGCCATGTGTGCGTAACTAATTGAGAATTCTAGGATCGCATTCTTGACCTCAAGAGGGTGAAGATATGAAGCAGACATTTTTAAGTAAGGGGGCGGACGAAGGAAAGCCCGTGTATGAGGTCACAGATGGTTTTGACGTCTTGTTGGAGTTGCATGTGTTATGCATACAGCTAGCTGATTATTATAGTGCACTAGTGATTAAATATTCTGGTATGTAGCTACAATTAGATAAAGTGTGATTGCTGATCAGTATTGCTCGTTATATGAGTGTGGTTGTGATTGAGAGCTCTCGGAGTTTGGCCAGGTTATATTGAAAGCTTGTACAAGTGTGGCTAGCCACGGTGTTTTAAGGAATTGCCAGGGGCAGTAGACTCCAGAATCCTGTGTTACATGTTTCGTGTTGGGCAGTTCGCACGGTTGTCACAGAGACATAGGTGGATGCTATTCCTTCCCCTATTGGCACCTTAGGATACACAGAATTATACACGGGGCAGTAGACTCCGGAATCCTGTGACATATACGTTCTAAGCAATTCAACCTGTGTCACAGAGACATAGGCGGAGGGTAATCCTCCCCTATTGACTTTCGAGAGTGCGCCAGTGCTACTGGTTTTCAGGTGTTCAAATGGTATTAAAACTGAAATAATTATCTAATGATCAATGATGCGGAAGTTTACAATCACCTGAGCGGACCAATGAAAGGGTTAATTATTCCACCCAAGTGTTACCAGGAAACTGCCCGTTCAACGGAGTGAAAGGGGTGGGCCCCCCGGTGAGTTACACTACAGTACTTAATAACAGCAACAGATTGGTGGTCCTTTTCTTTTTCATGTTTTCATATGCGGTGTCGCTTATTTGTGACCCTCGTCTGTCAATGGTCCATGTACGGCTCAATTCCAACACTCTAACCTTATGATAAGTATACAAGAAATATATGAAGCTTAGGTTCTTTGAAACAAACTTATTTGCGAGTTGAATAAAAACATTCAGCAAAAACGCTTCTAACAATACCTCTTAAGTATTAAACACTCGTTTTCGAAACCCTTGCATATTACCAAATGAACATTTTTTTCTAAACAGTTTATTAGGATTTTTGTTAGGGTTATATTTTATGTTTTTATAAGAAGAAGAAGATAATTTTCATATTTTAATGTTATTTTCAATTCTTCTTTGTCTTTACAAACACTGTAATTTTATATAGCTGATTGTTTTGTTGTTGCTAAGTTGGATAAATATCTACTTTTTTATGTTATGTATTAGTTTTTTGGGAACCATCCTGTATAATGCTCAAAAATTCAAAACAAATTATTAGAAAGAAATCTTTAAAATGTGTTTAAAATGTGTCAAATTAACTTTTTTCGTAATTCGTTACTTTTTGAACTTCCACCGTAATTAAGTGTAAACATAAAAAAACTTGTTTAGTTCTACACCGTGACTTGTTATTCTGTCGATAATGCAACCTCTTTGCAGAAATTGCGTTCTAACTTACCTAGAAAACTCGACAGTAACAACACCTTTGGGTTGGATTTCCACGCTTTTTCCCCAGAATTTTAGCTTAGGATGGATAGATCCGTGAAAAACCCACTCCTTGTTCGTAGCCTCGGCATGAAATGCCGAAACAGGAGGGTGATGACTAACTTGTTCGCAGATGATCCTAAATTCTTCCCTTTCGAGTTCGTAGGTCTCCCCTAACAGGGGGTTGAAAGGTTTCCCTAGGCGTTCCCAGTTTGACGCTAACGCACTTACGGCGAATCCTAATGAAATTTAGGGCGTTACTTCGCGGTTGTCTAAGATAATATTTTGTTACATACCTATTACATACTGCATTCGTAAAATTGGGTCCGTTTGCTGAGCAGCTATTCGAAGTAGATGCGAGTATTCCATGTATTCACTCATCCTCTGCAGGAAGCTCAGAGGTTCGTTGAAAACAACTGGCATGGTGATTTTGCTGAGTTCTTTGCCGATGCAGTTTTTCAAAACTGACCAAATGTTGAAGTCGTTATGGTACATCGGTACTGGCAGGACAAGTCTTCAAAACATGGTATGTTCACACTATCACATTGAATTTCACCAATCTTACCTATATTCCTTTTGTCGTTCACTAGCCATTTCTTAGTGCCGGTGATTTTCAGATCGAACATATAATCAATCCCCACAGAGACGGAAAAATGATAAGCCACCATTCGTACAAGCAGTAGAAGTTATATATTGCTTAAAGAAACTGGGGCAAACATTCTTTTGGGAGAGTGCTTCTTATTTTCGTCTAAAATTCGATACAGAACAGAATTAAATGTAGGTTTCTGAAAAATAATTTTCATTTACAACTGTCGAGAATAATAAATTGTTTTATTCTGGCTAGTAACCGGATTTCAAAGTGTATTCTTTCCCAGCCGTGCTCAATTTAACAACAAAAGGCTTCACGCACAATAATTAAGAGGATAAGGTATGCCCGAATAAATTTAGGGTTTTAATTTAAACTGAAACCTTCTCCTGTGTTCCCTTATGTCAAAACAAAATGTATAATTTAATTTTAATGAAAACTCTATAGGTTATTTTAATTTACAATCAAAACCCTTATAGCCTTTAAACCTATTGTAATTTATTTCCAATTAAAATGGAAAATGCGCATTAATTTTATTAAAAAAGCAAACTGAACGGCACCAAAGCGACATTCCAGTTTCTTCTTAAACGGCGTAACTTTTTATAACGTTAGAAAGTAGGCACTTGTCCGTTACGCAAACAAATTCATCAGGAAGACAGGTAGGGTAGAAAATTTTATATTTAATTTCATTAAAGCAATGAGGGAGCCGTCGTTATATTACGGTCACTGGTCTCTCTTTCAGTTAGTGGTTTTCTCATGTTTTAACGCAGTCTGGAAAAGCATTAAAGTGGCGTTTTGACCGCTGGAGATAAAAATTATAACGTTTCTACAGGTTTGGTGAAAATGTGTTCACTGGCTTGAAATGATATCGCGAACTCCAGAAGGAATTTCTTTGACAAAATATCCGACGAAGATTGGCAATATAACTTTTATACCACCAACTCATTGAAAGTTGCTGAAAAGAAAGTATGAAAAATGAGCAAAAAGATTTCACTTGTAAAAGTATCTTTTGTCATTTTATATTTCAATATCCATCTACATTATAGAACAACTAGAACTCTTTTTCTTGCAATCAATAGACCTGAAGTTGTTATGTTCATCTGATTGTGCCGTTCCATCTGATTAGAGCAGTATTCTAGTTGCCGCGTTATAGGAATTAAAATTCTATTTTAATGACCATTTTTATGTTGATTACAATTTTCATTATTTTCAAATATTTAATTTATGAGAGGCCACTTTCGAAACCTAATCTAACGCTTGTCATGTTTGCTAACGGCGGCCGAAATATTTCCGAGAATTCCTTTGTTAGCAGCGCTAGCCTTCTAGATATTGCCTTTTAAGCTATTCTCGGAAAACACACGTGTCAATTTCGTTCTAGAACAAATTATTCTGGGGTAGATGTTTTTGCGGCGAGGGGAAATTTAGTTAGGGAGTCGATTTTACACCTTCGCTGACTTCGGTCGCCCATGTCCATCTAGAGATGAAAGAAATTTAGTAGGCGCTAAACTCTGGGTACAGACGGACGGAATTATCGAAGACCGTATTTTCTTCGCGGCTCATCTGCTAAATTGAGATTTTACCGTATCGCATTTTGCCATATCCAAAAAAAAAAGAATCTCGACCAAGTCGGATTTAAATAAATATTAGCAGTGTTAAGCTTTGGTGCATGGACAATTAAGTGTAATTGTCCTTTCGATCTATATCGGATATAAGCGATTTAAAAACCCGGAAGTTGTGCTTCATGGAGCTGTTGCTTTAATCGTCCGGACCCTCGTCGGAAGTAAGCTAATCCCCAGGGGCGTTGCAGCAATTATTTCGTCTCAAAGTCTCCCGAGGAACGTCGCCTACCTTTTTCCCGGACCTGAAAATACCCCAGATTGTACTTGCATCTGGAGAACACCTCGACATTGTGCCTGCCTCTCTTTCTACTCCATTCACCGAAAATCAAGGTAAAGAACCTAGTTTTTTTGTGTGGTAAAAAAACATTTTACGCGTTAACTTGCAAAATTCTAAGTGATTGAACCTTTTTTTTTAATGCGACAAGAGGCGACTTTCAGTCGTCGATTGTCATTTCTTGTTGTCTACTAATAATTGTAAAAATTAATTACATACTGTATTATTCTTGTAAACTCAGACGCCACTGGCCACGTAGATTTGTTGAAAGATTTTAAATACCGTAAGCCATGGGCGGCGAGCTCCCCCTTAATCGAACGTTCTTTTTAACCGATTGTTGTATTGAGTAAAATATTACTACTTGCTGTCATATTTTTTTTTGTACCGTCATTTACTCTCAAAAGGTTAATTATATGTGTTTTGAAATTATTATATCTTTTACTATTGTATATTTTGTATTTGTGTTTGTACGAATTTTGCAAGCTCTATAAACAGGAGGGAGGCACAATAAAGGTGAGTTCGATTCCTGTAAGCTGCTGGCTCCTCGGCCTTCCACAAGAACCTGCAATCAGCTGTATTTGGAAGGTGGCGCCCGTTAATTTCGACATCCCCTGTGCACAACTAGAAAGATTTCCTCCCGTAAGCGATTTCCATGAACTCCCCTTACTCCTCTGAGCTAAGCTGCAGGCCTTTTTCCACCTATCCTGTTGCGGGTCGACGAAAAAGCTTGTTTGGCCCGTAACAAAGTATTAAACGCTTTATGTTCAAAAATGGAGAATTACAATAAATTCCGATTAATTTCAACCAATTTGCTGCTGTAACGAAAGTCCGAAAAATGATTCAAGGGATTTTACTTATAAAAGTATCTTTTGTCATTTTATATTTCAATACAGGAACATCTAGTTTACAGGATAATTGGAACAATTATTCTTGCAAGCAATTAGTTATGGAATATTTAATATTATATTTCCTAAATTTGATGATTTAATTATTTTAGAAAATTACAATAAATTCTGTATATATCAACCAATTTGTTGGTATAACAAAAGTATGAAAAATGAATCAAAGGAGTTTA
>JABXWE010018740.1:0-10199 GCA_014611495.1 Limonius californicus
GGACCAAGAAGTTACTACGCGGAAGAATACCTGGAAGCCAATCACAGCATACAACACCCGCGGAAACCTCAAAACCAACATATATATATATATATATATATATATATATAATAATTTTTATAACTTGTTCTAAGTAATTATCGTCGGTTATTTTATTTTCAATCTAATCGGTATTCAGTGCATTATGATCTCTATGGAAGAATTATCTTAATGGAATTTTTCGATCTCCTTTACGCTGTGGAAACTCTGCTTTTGTCAGTACAAAGTTACGATAATTTTGATAAATGTTATCTATATACGAATCTCTCTTTTTGTTGGTATGAACAATTACTTGAAAAGCGTATGCTCTTATTAAGGGACTATTAAAATGACTCAAAATACGCTAAAATTTGCATGTTCTAACTAGTCGACAACATATCCGAGAATAATATAATAATAACAAAAAGCGTGATAATCTATGATATACCTACTATAATAATCAATTGTTATAAGAAATTACCGAACGTAGTGCAAAATACAGTAATACATATACTTATATGTAGGCTTATGTTGTAGGGACTTCGATGGGGCAGTGCAAACAAGCGCTGTCAGTTGAGGTCACAGTGAAATGCGGCTCAATCGGCCCCGGGGTCAAATCCCCGCCGAGGCGACGACCGCATTTCACTTAGTTAATTTTAGGTTGCATGTTGCATGAAAGGCTAGTATGTAAGGGGCGCCCGCACAATCCCAGTTTTAAGTTTTATCTGATTTTCTTAAAATAATAACAGTGCCAAGACTTTGTAAACAGGTCATTTTGTCGTATATTATACATACCTATTTTCTTTTACATTGCATGTAGCTCTTTTTCCAGCGTGGAACCGTAAGCCCTGGAAGATGATTCTTAAATCGGTTTAACACCTACGTGATCCTTTTAAGATTTTGTAGTAGGTTTAGCGATTCAGTGGGTTGCTAGCTTTTAATTTAACAAAATGGTTGTATGATAGTCATATCTACTGGGTGATCAGATCTGTACAGCTAAAAATAGGGACGTGACAACTAAACAAATTTATTCTGTTACATTTTCCAATATTTAAATAATATATCACAATGTCATCAGAAATTTATCTTATCTGTATTATTTATAGAAAACATTTAAAATGCTTCCAGTTAAAAAATGTAAAGTTACTAAAATTTGAAGTTGTTTTTCCAAATCTGCCCAAGAAGTTTTATACAACTCTTCCGTAAAATTTCTCATCGAATGTACACTTCCTTTTTGGCATCTTGTATCTTTATCTTTATTGGCCGGCAATATCTCATTGTTGGGCAAGGGCCTCCCCCATAAGGGGGGTTGTTGATCTACTCTCCCATAGTGATCAATCCTCATGAGAGAGAGAGAGAGACGCCGCGTTAACGCAACCTTCGGGTGACCCATCCAAGTACTGACCGGAGCCAACGCTGCCTTAACTCTCGTGATCGTGGGCATCTTGTATATCTTTTCAATTTTAAATATATTTATTATTCAATAGTGTTAATTAAAATCCACACAGTACTATAGTTCTTACGATGAGCATTTTTCAGTTTTGGATTAGCGCTTTATTTGCACAGTACAAACTGAACACATTTCTGTCTTTGTTAGTTGCTTGCAGATTCATATTTCCGACAAAGACGTATGTCGTAGTGACATCTGCGAACGAAACAAGACCTGCACTGTACGTGTGACGTATTCTGTCGGCTGACACGTTTAGTAGAAAGAAACAGAGATACTTGAAGAATGTCGCGCGGATGCAGCCAAACGTCACTACTTAAATCTGTTTCCAGCAATATTTAAAATGTTTTGGAGATTTATACGGCACATATAACTATTTCGACGACAATGTCGGAGCCTTTGTCAACCCGTCCCAGATGCTGTCAAAATTATGACAATCAGATGTGTAAAAGCTGTTGAGGGTCGACAAAAGCGCAGTTTGGCTTAATTGCACACCAAGGGTACTTTCTACCTAACTTAAGTGCTATTCCAAAAATCTAAAAAAAGTTGTCAACGATTAGGAAACTCTTACAATGTATTCGTTTTAAATTCAAGAAAGATTGCAACCGTAGAGCACTATGTGAAAAAGCTAGTGTAGTGTCATTGCGAACTGCTTTTTTAAAAAATTTATAGGTAATATAAATTCACCATCTTTACCTGTAGCATTTTTGGACGAGACCTCGATTTTTGCAAAAGGATCCCACAAACGCTCTTGGCAAGACGATACACCGAAAAGTGTAAAAAGGCCCGATTCAGTACTAGAAGGAAAAAGGTATATGATTTTGCATGCTGGCAATCACAATGGATTTATTGAAAACAGCAGTAGTATTTTTTCTGCCATCTGCCAATCAAAATCATCAGGCTACCACGATAACATGGACGTGGACAATTTTGAAAAATGGATTCAAAAACAACTTCTGCCTAATTTGCGAGAACCTTTTTTAATTGACCTTCACAACCTCTAAAACATTTTAAATACTGCTAGAAACACATTTAAGTAGTGACGTATGGCTGTATCAGCTTCAAGTATCTCTGTTTCTTTCTACTAAACATGTCAGCCGACAGAATACGTCACACGTACAGTGTTGGTCTTGTTTCGTTCGTAGATGTCACTACTGCATACGTCTTTGCGGAAATATGAATCTGCAAGCAACTAACAAAGACAGAAATGCGTTCAGTTTGTGGTATGCAAGTAAAGCGCTAATCCGAAACTGAAAAATACTCATCGTAAGAAATATACATAGGCTGCACAAATATATAAGGAGCGTTCTTCAACGACTTCTAAGAAATATGAACATTTTATAGTGAATTATCTCTATACGACCACTAAAAATTATGAGTATTTGAAAATCGGGGCACACAATGGCCCTGAAAATACATCTTGCGGACATTGGGATATCCAAAAAAAAAGGACAAATCCGAGAAATCGGGACGTCTGATCATCCTAGACATACCGTTCTCGCTATGAATGGTTTATAAGTTTACAGAGACTGCATGGTGTAATAATAGTTATATTCCAAGAGAATTCAACCATGCGTCTTTAGAAAATTCTATAACATCGTAGGATTTGTTAGAATCGGAATATGTGGCCTAGATTGTCCATTTAGGAATTCAATTTTTAAAACGTACTCCAGTCCAACACAGGCCATTGGTTACTCGAAGTTTACTAATCAAAAAATGTTTTGTTAAACCTGATAAAGGACTTGCAAGGGTATCTTTCGTCCTTTTCTTTACGCAATTTGATACTATTCCGATTCGATCCATTGGAAATTCCATAATGATGTATGATGATGATGATGTATGAAATATGTGCTGATATCTATGTGGTTATAAAGAAAGGGGTTGATAGTCGGCATTACGCTTAATGGGTACATGCTGTAAATTATACAAAAATTTTTTCATGTGCACGAAATAATTATTACTTATGGCATATCCATTGTGGACACCGCTGTGCTTGATATATTCGAACGGGCTAAAACAATCTTCGGTGTTCCTTTTTACCATTAATCATACGGTTCGATCTTGTACTATGTCTTCGTAATAAGTAGACGACGAAACTTCAATTTTGGAGCCTAGGGCTGTATTATTGCAAATAGATAACAACCACAACCTTTTAATTCTGGTAAATTAATAAGAGGGAATTGATGGTTTCTCTAAAAATATTAGAATACGTGTTTAATCCCCGAAAAGTACCTGTAATAATTATTTATTAAAATTAAAATTTGGAAACACATAAATTAGTAGTATATCATATAATAACAAGTACTTTTTAAAATTGTTGGTTACTTAAATTGCTACTAGCGTACGGTTATAGTCAAGATTCAATTAGTTACCATTTTCTGTTGAGACAAAAATTGAAACACGCTCAAGCTGATTTTCTTCTACTTTCTCAGGTGCAGGTGAAGATGATGTCTGAAAGTGTAAAATTTATTATTTTGACATACTGAGTGTATTGCATTTACCAACCTTTTAATTGCTGTTACGGTATTTATTTTTCTTCTATTTAGTATTCTTTAGTTCCAGTTTTATTACAAAACCGATTAATAGAAACATTTGTGCTGTAACCAAAAATTATTATTAATTTAATCTGAAGATCATTTAGCAACTTTTAAACTTATAATTCTTAGGCACGAAATATTTTTAATTACAGTTAGAACTCGATGAGTTATTAGTTCACTGTTCAGCACGTATATAATAGACAGTTAACAGTTAATTTTCAAATACGTGCAATAATACATTCGTTGCCGTGAGATATCTTATCAACATTACAGATGTCCATGCTAACGCAATTTTGTTGTTAGTATGCTGTGACAAACATTTAATATCTTTTATCGTTAACTGCCCCTCAAATATTGTGGTGTTCGAAAGTAATACAATAAGCCGCTGGAAAAATAATTATAATTAGTAATTTATCAACATTTGATCTTGAATTTAGTACGCCTTTACTAGAAAATGATGTTAAATAGTGTTGTATTACGTACAAACCCCAAAAAATTATTTAAACGGCTTTATAATACGTAATTTTCTTTATGTTGTATTAAAAATAAATTTAAGTTTTCTTTAAAATGCAAAACTTGTCTAAAGGCTTATTATAACACCAAATTGAAATCTGTATTTGCTCCTACAATTTTGGAAGTTTTCCCTTGTTTTCAAACAACTTTAGTAGGTTCAAGGTTTTTGCAGATGCAGATTTATGAATTGTTATAAATTTTATTTACAAGCCAAGCACATTTTTAGATAATACCTAAAGTCGTCAACCTACAAAATATTTCAGTAAGAATGTATCTGTAAATTATAATGCAATAGAGAATACATAACGTATATTTTCTTCTGCTTCTGAATTGGCGTAGGAATTTTCTGATCAGCGAATATAATTATTTATTGGTACCAGGAAGACGTATTTATTTATTTTATATGTTAATATGTTGTATTGAAGAAGAAATACTGTTGCTCAGCGTATTTTCGCTTTTTTATGTGTCTTCCCCACGAATATTTAAAATTCCGTTCATTGCAACGAAAAATAAAACGTTGTTGTAAAACAAAATAAATACATGGACGAATGTTTTTCTACAAAACGTATAGCAAAGCCACGTATCCAGAAAATATCCAACACTAAGAGTAAAAACAAGACTAGTATGATTTGTAGTTTAAATTGCTTTGTGTTGGACCATAAGATTTAATTTTAAGGAAAATTTTGATTCTATTGGTAGATATCAATTGAAAATGTAAACATATCTTAAAAGGTATACGAGTATAAAGGAAGCACAGACAAATTATGAGCATTTAACCGAATTTGGATGTAGGCTATGGTCTGCTTAAGCTCACCATCATTAAAAGCATAAATGGGTTATATGATTGAATTGTACTTCCTTCTAGCGCAAGACCTGTTGTTCATAACTAATACCTGCTTAGAAATGATTACATGATAATTATTATATCCTGTTCGGTTAATGCTTTTTAGCAATGCCTTGACTAGACTGTACAAAATATAGTATGAGGGCAGCCTTGTAAGTTTTTACAAACGACCGCTAGGTGGCGCTATTGAGATGTGTAATTACTATTTTCGTAAAATTTGATATTTATTATTGTGAAAACAATGGCAGCCTAGAAATTGACCGAATGGTTTGTTACATTGTTACATTGAGCGTTTAAAAAAAGCAATTTTGTGGAAAAGTGGAAATTTCATGTGAAGGTTTTCGTTGGATGATTTTTACGATTTTAGTAAAGGCCTAACTCAGCAACAATGCATAGAATCGCGTTGTTCACCTTTTGGTAATGAACCATAGTCAGAAAAGACTGTTTACAATTGGTTTGCAGAATTTCGTCGTGGTCGTGCGTTCGTCAGCGATGAATTTCATGAAGGTCGACCAAAATCGGTTGTTATTCCAAAAAACATTGATGCTGTGAGCAACATGATTGGAGAAGATCGGCTTGTGACTTACAGTGAGATAGAGGCATCCTTGGGCATATCGAAGACTGCAGTACATTCGATTTTGCTGAACATTCAGCTGTGAAGAAGATCTGTTCCCCATGGATTCCGTATAAGCTCAAAAAAGGCTCGTGTCAATTGGTGTAACGAAATGCTCAAAAAATTCGATCAAGGTACTGAAAAATCCGGATATAACTTCGTAACAGGTGACGAAACTTGGATATATTCGTATGAACCAGAAACTAAGCAACAATCCACTGTTTGGGTGTTCCAAGATGAACCGCATCCCACAAAAGTTGTTCGTTTACGAAACACTTCCGAGAAAGTGATCGCTTGTTTCTTCGGTTGTACTAGACAATGCGCAATCATTACGTTAGAGGATCGAAGAACAGTTAACGCTGACTGGTATACAACAATTTGTTTGCCAGAAGTCATCGACGAAATCAGGAACAACAACCGAAAACGTCGCATTATTCTTCATCATGACAATGACAGTTCTCACACAGCACGTGAAACAATTGATTATTTGAAGGAGAAAAACATCGAATTAATATCTCATTGCCCGTTTTCTTTATTGTTAGCCCGCGACATCCCATTGTTGGGCAAGGGCCTCCCCCATAAGGGGGGTTGTTGATCTACTCTCCCATAGTGATCAATCCTCGTGGGAGAGAGGTTAACGCAACCTTCGTGTCATCCATCCAAGTACCGACCGGAGGCCACGCAGCCTTAACTCTCCTGATCGTACGTGAACGGGCGACGAATGTGCGCAACCCGTGACCTCATTGCCCGTATTCACGTGATTTATCGCCTAACGACTTCTTCGTGTTCCCAAATATCAAATGAAAAATACGTGGACAGCGATTTTCATCACCTCAAGAAGCTGCCGAAGCTTTCAAAAACCATGTTTTTGAGATACCAACATCAGAGTGGCAAAAATGTTCCGAGAATTGGTTTGAACGCATGCAAAAGTGTATAAATCTTAAAGGCGGATATTTTAAAAAGCAATAAAAAAGTTTGTTCCAAAAAATTATTCTTTCCTAGTTTTTGTAAAAACTTAAAAGGTTGTCCTCGTAGGTGCTTTTGCGGGCAAGTGTACTTTGTTCAATTTAAGTTCAGTATGTTACTGATTATAATAACTATATCGACTGTTCTGACCTCGTCCTTAAAACCTTCAAATTTTTCCATGATTCCAGGATATCAAATAAACGTCCACTGTAGTAGTTTTTGTATTGGCTTCAGTGATTTGTGATAGGTTTTTGCTTAGTTGGTTACTGATATAGTTTCATTGTTTAACAAGAGTATTCGTTTTTGAGAACGCTCTGGTAGATGTGTTTTATGTGAACAGATTCCGATGATATCTGCCCAAATTCTACCTTACATTCATGAAAGGATCACCTTGTCTTAAAGATATACTTCTTTAGATAGTGTTGTATCGCAAGTTATTGTTTTTGGGCAATTTTATGTATTGTTTCCTAATATAGTTGTCGGCGGTAAGCATGCATCGTTTTGAGCAAAACGTAGTACATTTAAAATGGAAGTTTGAAAATCAAATTCATGCAAAATTATTCCAAATTATTTAATTCACCTGTTTTATTTGAAACCTTTGCAGAGGATAAGTGCTTTATCATCTCTATGAGGGAATCATCCTGATCGAATTTTAAAACCTGCATTACTCTATATACTGTGCAACTGTATTTTCTAGGTTAGATCCTGGAGGGACCGCGGTGGTCGAGTGCGAGAACGCATTGGCCACTCGAGGTCACAGTAAATGCAGTTGCTCCGTTGGGGCGATCGAATCCCGACTGGGGCGACCGCATTTGCTTAGTTAAGTTTAGGGTGCATGTTGCATGAATGTTTGGTATGTAAGGGACGCCCGCACCCCCCTGAAGTAATGCGAAAGCGGTTCCGGGGGGTGGGGACGGTAGTATGAATGAGTAAAAAAAAAAGGTTAGATCCTGGAAACTGCTTGTTATAATGTTCTTCAATTTTTTGTTTGGAAGTATGATGATGACACCTAAAATGTAAATTTTATATAAAAATTTTGAAATGGGTACTTTTGTGCTTTATAGCTGATGATAATTAATTAATTTTGCCTGTTCTTTTTTAAGTTGTAAGAAGCATAAACAGTACATATTTTAATAATCTAATCAGTATAAAATTGATAAGGTGTTAATTAATTAATTAGTAGCAGTTGTTTCTTCTGTGGCATTGGAAAAAGGGTAAATTAGAGTTGTGGATTGTCACTTTTATATTGGCATTTTTGATGACCACAAGAGACGTGGTGCTTATTACTGACGTCAAAGGTAACAAAGCAAGAAAAATTATACACAATTTAATGCTCGTAGAAAATTTGTTTGATATTAAAGTATTCTATATAAATAAGGGTGGTGGCAGCACAGTTGGCAGAGCGATCGCTTTCAGGACAAAACGTCAATAATGACTTGAGTTCGACTCCCCAGCATTACTATGAAACGTATAAATAACTTCGTCAGCTACCCACACACAGAATTTTCTAATACGCTCGGCAACCGCGAAATCTTAAAAAGTTAAACATTATTTCAGGAATTTCTGTGGTTAGGTTTCGACTTCAAACTATAGATGCACCGTATGGCTACCTTAGTGCTAACGAGAAGCACGTGGCAGAGAAGGGGCCAGTGGCCAGCAGTGGAACGAAAAGGCTGTTACAAATATTTGCCCTTCGCATTAACCATATCAAAGCAATCAGTATAGGAAATTGATAAAACATACATTTACTGTCACAACCAATGCAAATTATTTAATGGAAAAATAACACCACGTAAAAGGAACATTTAGGATTGAATACAAAAATCCAATTGCTTGGCAGTGATACTTACAGTAAATGTTCAAACGCGTTTAGTTTGGATACAAAGAATTCTTCAATTTTTCATCTGGTTTATTCTAGCAATTAATTAAATTGCAGGTATGAATAATAATGCTTCTAACGTACAACGACCACTTTTAAATTAAATAATCTGTATAATTTTCACCTAATTCTTCAATGAATCTAGGTGCTGACAGTTATATTCTCATGCGGAATACAGTACAAATGAATATGTAATTTAGAAGCGAAATTAAACACACATCAAAATAAAGGCGTTATAATGTCAAACTTCAACTGGCTGAAAATTGAAGAACAGTAATGAATTTCAGACTGTCTGACAAGCCGCAAATTATTTTTATTATCTCTCAATATGATGTTCTATATAGGCAACCACCATTACAGTAAGGTAGTATTGCGTGTTGGTTATTCATAATATTGATTACGTAAAAATGAGGATTTATATTTGAGGAATGCTATATCTTACCAAGATGGTGCATTAGATGCCTATTTAGATATACATTTATTGTTAAAATGACACAGCTGTGGTGTTAAAATGATTTAGAATAATTAATGTTGTTTGGAAGCTGTGAACTTCAACCATGGATATTGATTTATCATATTTTACGGAAGCGTGATGTGGGGAGTTTTATGCCTTGGATCTTAAAAATTAGTTCATTATACATAATTAGATACGATAACATACGTCGTAACCTCATGACGTGCTTTAAATTCTGGCCGATCTGTGCAGAACATACGTGATCGTGGAACCTACAAATTAATATATAAAATTTGATGACTGGTTTGTTTAGTTTATCTCTCAGCATCTGCTGCTTTGTTATATATTACTGGTTTCTGATGTTATTGACCCCAAGTAGTTATGGGGCTGATAATATGGATTACATAGATTATGTCGATGACTAACAACCAAAATTACAATTTTTCCATGGACAAGTATTTAATTTCAATTGGAAAATGTGCAGCAAACATATTGAAAATTTTCCGCTGCGTACGTAATTATTGTATTTTGTAGCTATTATTGGTATAAAAATGTGTTTACAAACTAAAGATTTAAGAAAAGCCACAATATTCTAATGGTTATGAAAGAGACTATCAATAATTGGCATTTGATTGTCATTTAAAATCAAGCTAACTAGGGATTTTTGTTTCTCGTTAACATCCAAAATATAAACATTCACATTATTCAATCAAAATTTATAAAATTTATTAATTATTACAACAAAAAGCTGGAATGATTTTATATTAATTTTAACTAGTCTATACTAGTATATTAAAGAACTAGTTTCATAAGGCCTTTTCTTAACGCACGAGTCCAAGTTTGAAAAACGAGACGCGAAGCGTCGAGTTTTTCAACGGACGAGTGCGACAAGTGGTCTTATGAAACGTGTTCTTTATACTATTTTTTC
>JABXWE010018743.1:0-22891 GCA_014611495.1 Limonius californicus
TATTTTATTTTTAAATTCAAAAAAATAAACTTAATGATTTTTGAAAAATGAAAAATACCACTGAATTCCACTTGAGCCAATCTATTACTGGTTTAAATATTTGTATCTATTTCTGATACACCCTGTATATATATATATATATATATATACCTGCAGGTACTATGGATTGTTCAGTTGGATTTTGCATGTCCTTAATAGTGGCTAAATGCCATCCGAAAAGAAACTGTTCAAATTAACTAATGAAAAACGATATAAAATAATTTTTCGTCATAAACTAGGTGCTTCCAGTCGTGAAATAGCTATCATAGTCGATTCAGAGTTATTAGAGTGATCAAAAAATACTCTGATACGGGAAAAACTGAAGACAGTGGCCGTCCACATCAGTGAGAGACGACAGTGTATTGCTGAGGACGAGCTTGGCAGACAGAAGTCTTAATTCGCCAGATTAACCAAAATATGGTCCGAAGTTGCTGGTGTAAGTGTATGCACTTCTACTGTAAGATGGAGACTTAGGGGTTGCAAAGCCCGGAAAAACCCTCCCCGTCAGAAAAACAAAGGCTCCACCTTTTGACATGGGCAAAGGGTTATCGCCATTGGGCCCCAGAACAATGGCAGAAGGTATTGTTGAGTGATGAATCTACCTTTAACATTAACAATCATGCTGAAAACACATGTGTTAGAAGATTTCCTGGAGAAGAATTTTCACGACAGTATGTTCTGCCGACAATTAAACATCCAACAACTGTTATGATATGGGGCTGCATGTCTGCTGAAGGTGTTGGTTGACTGCATGTTGTATCTGGCATGGTGAATGCAACCAAATACATTGATGTCGTCTTACAGGAGAAGATGCTGCCTAGTGGAAAAGAGTTATTTCCTGACAAAACCTTGTTACCGACCAAACGAGCTTTTTCGCCAACCCGCAACAGGAAAGATTTAAAAGACCTTCGGCTTAGTTCAGAGGAGTAGGGGTAGTTTACGGGAACCGCTTACGGGAGGGAAATCGTACCTTATTTGTACAGAGTAGGTCAAAAATTAGCGGACGACACCTTCCAAATCACAGCTGATTGCAGGTTCTCGTGGAAGGCCAAGCCAGCAGCTTACGGGAATCGGACTCACTTTTATTGTGCCTGCTCCTGTTCATCATAAAGTAAAAATACACAGAAGTAAAAGATATGGTCAATTTCAAGACAAATATAATTCTACTATTTAAAATTAGTGACACATAATACAAAATTAAAGATTACGTTTACAATGGTATTTGTGGCTTAATACAAGTGTAGTTGGAACGTTCGAACAAAAAAAAAGGCTCGCCGCCAGTAGCTTGCCATATTTACTTTTTTAGAACAGATCTACGCAGCCAGTGGCGTCTGAGTTTACAAAAAAATACAATTTATGATTGCACTTTACAGCTAACAAAAACAAAATGACAACTGGCGACTGAAGATCGCTTTACGTGACATCAAGAAAAAAGGTTCGGCACTAGAAACTTGAAAATGAAACCCGAAACAAGTTTTCACAATACAATTAACAATTTGTCGTACCTTAGTTGGGGTGTTCTTAATTCCTTCGAGAAGCATGCACAAATTCGCAGACACGCCCCTGAAGGCTGGAATCAGGATTGCACCAGCAATCGCAAAGACGTTCTTCGGGAAAACGGGAAATATTCGCTGCACAAACTTCCAAGTTGTTTGTCGCAGGAGCGGCACATCCAAAGGGACAGGAAAGGGGTTCGATAATATTCCGTCAAAGGTGATCAGCAAATTCGCAGGGGTTAAAATTCCAGTGTGTTTCTTTAAATCCGACAGTTGTCGATGGTTCTGTTCACCCCACGGTGATAACAGCGATACGAAAATTCACGCGATGGACACCCCTCGAAAACCCAAGCCGCCCTTGCAGTACTTGATTTCGGCGCTGCATCGCAAGCAACCGGGTCGAACGAAGATGTTAAATCGACTGAAGAAAGAACGAAACGCGAATCTCAATATGCAGCAGCAGAAATATTTCATTATATTGCGAAGTATGGTGCAAGAGTTCCAGAACAAATCGTGCACATGAACTCCCGAGAAGCATAAAATTTTCAGGGCCATTCTGCAGACAAAATATTAATTGGCATGTCTCCATGATACCAAAAAAGGTCCACCAAAACTGTATTTGGATAGTAATCGGCTTAAGAGCGGTAATTAAAATACGGATGAAGCGGCAAAATCAAATGAACATAACAACCTTTATCTTTCAATACGATAATGCTCCTTGCCATAGAGCAAAGGTGGTTTAATCTTGGATGTCGACCAATAAAGTTAAAAGAATAGACTAAACAGCACGATCCCCGCACCTAAATCCTATAGAAAACTTATGACAAAGGATTTCTAACATTATTTCAAGAAAGAAGCCCACAACATAGTGGAATTAATCGAATCTCTAATTGATGCCTGGTATCGCTGCATTATGAAGGAAGAATTACAGAAACTGGTGAATTCTATGCCAAAAATGTGTGAATTAGTTATTAAAAACAAAGGATGGCCTATAAGTACCAAAATAGTTTAAAATTAATTCATGTCTATTGTAATAAACGTTTAGGTGTAGACTACTATTATGCATGATGTACAATTTTTCTGTTTTTGAATAAATTTTGTACATCGAATTGTTTCTTTTATGGATCAACATTTGGGCTATTGTTATTGCTAGTGTTGTGTTTAAGTAGCTGTATTATATTTGCAATGATGAAATGAAAAATATTTGAAAAAAAAATGGGATGAAGCTGTAGTTTATCTTATTTGTGCAACTAATGCAAAACTTTTTCACACCACTGTATGTGGATACAGCTGATGAGTATTTTAATTTAACGTTTAAATTAAATTAAAAATGGTATTACTAAAATTCTTTCACAGAGAAAAAACAGTTTAATTATGAAACTAACATGAACAAGCGCTGATAGGCTTGTCCAATAGGTGGACCGTTAAACTTCCAAGATTTCCAATAACAGAATCCAATTCGGTAATACAACGAGTTATATTTAAGGAAAGGTGTAAGTCAAGAAATGACTTGTTGAATGGAGAAGCGACTGAATATAATGTAAGATAGATAAATATTTAAAGACAATATTTTAAAGGAGTTTGTTACACATGCAAATACAAATTAAGATATAATTCAATTTTTTTCAATAAAACACATACAACAGTGACATCTTAAATTAGCCAATGACATATACTTTTAATTTTCAAAAGAAAATGTTTGAGTATTACTGCCGAGGTATAACTGAAGCATTGAGTAGATAGTTTATATCTCAACATATATTAGTTGTTGTTTTCAAAAGGAGTTACCATATAAAGCGTGGAGCGTGGCCAACGGGTTAAGCTAGTTCACATATTTATTTATCGTATGGCATTACATCACATTTTGCAGATATACAAGATTAAATGTACAGAATCATAGTTAATTAGTATAAGTAAAAAAATAAAACGAACAAACAATAAGTAAGTATAAACAAATATTACAAACAAACATCTAAATTTCGGATGTATTCGACTGCACTGTCTGTTGCATCCAGGAAATCATCGATGGGACCGGCATAGGATCTTAAAGGGCATGCTTCTACTATGTGCCGAATGGTTTGTCTGCCGGTATTACAGTCGCATGCTGGGGAAGGCGTTTTTCCCCATTTAAACATAGAGCCAGTACATCTTCCGTCATTCGTCCGTATTCTGTTCAGCGCTGACCATGGTTTTCGTGGCATGTCAAAGCCTGGTGGTTTTCGAGTTATAGACGGCATATTCTGGGCATTGTCCGGCAGCTTTGATTTCCATTCTCTCCTCCGTGACTCGGTCAGATTAAAAGCGTTTTGGGGTAAGGCGTCTGCTGTTGTTAGTGCTGGAGGTCTCGAGCGGAGCCTATTCCTTTCTAGGTCGTGGACATCCAAGTGTATAGGCAGTTGGGGCTTGTTTATAATTTTCCGGTATTCCCTTAAAAGTGCGTTCTGTCTGCGGAGATGTGGTGGAGAAATGTGACTTAATATGGGAAGCCATTGGGTGGGGGTTGATTTTATTGTTCCCCATATGATACGCATTGTGTTGTTCAGTTGAACGTCCACTTTTCTTGAGTGAGAACTGTTGAGCCATGCCGGGGCACAGTACTCAGCAGCAGAGTAAACCAAGCCGAAGGTGCTAGCAGAGGATCCCCAAATGGTGCCACATAGTTTGTGGAGGATATTATTCCGAGTGTTCAGCTTAGCTGCTGTTTGGGATAGATGCTTCTTGAAGGACAGGGTCCTATCTAGAGTAATTCCTAAATATTTTGGGGTACCGTTATGAGTAAGCGAGTTACCCTTAAAGATTATTTGAAGTTTTTGGTTTGCTAATTTATTGTAACAAATTGTTATTACAACTTAAGGTAATGTAACAAATTGTTATTACAAATTTGTTTTATCACGGTTTGTCCAATTGTAGTTTAGTGTTCGACAGTTACGCCTATCAGAGAAATAACAGAGCTGTAAAGAACAGAGTTCCATTTAGAAAACAGACAATAGAAAAACAGATATCCTAGGATTCATAAATCTTTCAAAATTGAGCATTTTAATAACTGTCCGGAAACACAACCCTTCGGTTTTCAGAGTTTTTCAAGTACGAACTATTAAACTTATTGTTGGGGTGCTTATGGCACAATTGTATACTTTTCGACCTTTTCCAAATTTATAGTAATTTAGCTGAATTAGGTTCAACAAATCTACGCGGGGCATTGTTAAAAATTGTCGGACACTAAAACCGAAAGTCAGAAAAGCCATTACCTTCCTCCCTAAATGTTTTAATATTTATTGTAGTTTGGACATTTCTGCTGCTAAAAAGGAGCTCAATTTACATGTGCATTTGTTTGGTTGCCACTCGAGAACTGGAAAGAACTCGCCGATCTTAAACTTACATTACCTTTTGGCAGGTCATTTAAATTACACAGTTCCAGGCTGACTATGAAAAACTTATAACTAGCCAAACGGTTTGTCAGAACTTGGAGCAATTAGTAATAAACGGCGAATACCAATAAATATATTTAAAGGTTAAGTGCTTGGCCCTACATAGTCAAGGGTCAGTAAACAAAGCGTCCCAATGGTGGGCAACAAGCACATTTAGAACAGAGCTCCATTGGTACAATCTTTATCAAAGAGCCTGAGTTTGAGAAAAGCTCCCGCCTCCTAAAAGCTGACTTGGTAAGGAAGAAAGATTAGTTTAGACAGTCTTGAACTAGTTTGGTTTCATAAAACACCTAAAGTCTAAATTCAGTAAGGAACCGGGTCTTTAGTTACTTCCGCGACGAAGTAATTCCCAGTTCTTCTTATAAGTTGCAAGTCACCATTTCAGTTCCTGTCAATCAAAATTATTCATTTATTTTGTTCTTTTCTTATATCTACTTATAATAAATCAACTTAGACTTACCCCTTAGTGTTTTTATTCGTTTTAACTACGCCGTTAAAGGTCTATAGTTTGATGTAAACAAAGTGCTGCATCTACCTTTGGGGCGACCACAACAAGCTCAAGGTAAGTCATTAGTTCCAACATAACACCAAGGTGTCCTAGGTTAGCAGCCTCCTTACCGCTCGGGCAAGCTAAATTAGTTTAATTAGGTATAAGCAGAAGTTGTAAGGACCAGGGGTAAAATCAAAATTAAGCCTCCCCTGGCGTCCTGTGACATTATTCTTAAGTTGGAAGCAACTGACTTCTGTCTTCGCTGCGTTTGGCCGTAGCCTCCACTTGCGGAAATACCTCCCCAGGATAGATAGGGCCTCCGTCAAGGTAGCCTCCGTCTCTTCAATGTGTTTATGCCTTGTAGCTATCGCCCAATCACCTTGCTGAAGTTGTGGGTATATCAGCGATGTATAAGTTAAAAAGCAATGGAGCTAATACGGATCCTTGGGGCAGGCCGTTGTTAAGTTTCATTTTTTTGCTGTCCTTCTCGCCTAGTTCTACCTGGAAGGGTCTGTTGCGGAGCATATCGTCGATTAGGATGACGGTTTTCTGGCAGGGTATTTCTTTAGTTAGCTTATAGATCAGACCATGTCTCCAGACTGTATCGTAAGCCGCGGTCAGGTCGATACAAGCAACTGATGTTATTTCTTGACGTTGGAATCTTGCTTCGATGTAGGTCGTTAAAGACAGAACCTGATCTGCACAGCTTCGTTCAGGGCGAAATCCAGCTTGTTCTATAGGTATGGTCTCCAGAATTTTTGGGCTAATTCTGTTGTAGATTAATCCTTCTAGCAGTTTGTAGATTATGCTCAGAAGTGCGATTGGACGGTAACTTTGTGACATGTCGCTAGGCTTACCAGGCTTGAGGATGGCTATGATTTTGCCCTTTTTAGTGACTGTGGAATAGTGCCTGTTTTAATTACGTCCGTGAAGAAGTGCGTCAACGATCGTTTTATAAATTCTCCGCAATTCAGGAGGAATTCCGTGTGGATACCGTCATATCCTGGAGCCTTGCCGGCTTTAATCTCTCTCAATGCAGATAATGTTTCTTCGAAGGTGAAAGGTTGAGAGTATGGTGTCTCTTCAGTACAAGATGTTTTAAGCAGCTTTAATTCTCGCTTGATTTCGATTGTGTGTCCACAATCTCTTGGTGCTCTTGAGGTATCTACAATATTAGACGCGATTGCGTTTCCGCTCTTGGTCTTTGATTACTTCCTCCCAGTTTTTGTAGTAATGACCATGCTTTTCTGCTGGATTTGGTGAAGTCTAAGTTCTCCACCGTTTCCGTCCATAATTCACATAATTTATTATCTACTTTTCACGACCCCCTATAATTTTTTGAGCCCACCACAGTTGAATTAATAAAATATGTAATATGGATTACTAACATGCTGTAACTCCCTTGAGAAATTTTCACGATTTAAAAACGAGAGTCTGCTATGGAGGTTTTCCCAAACTACTTGCCGGATTTAAATTAAAGTGCGAAAGTGAAATATTGGTCCAAAGTGGGGGTCATAACTGTCTCGTTATGAGTGTCACTTCTTTTTTTAATAATGCTTTAACAATTACATGCTTATAATAGCATCGACTGAAAATGTATTTATGTGCGGCCCACTTGTACTGTTGATCAGTATATATAAAATGGTTTTGCGAATGGCTATTTAATTATAGATATTACAAACCGTAATCAATAAATTACTGTAATTAGTGGAAAATGAATAATAGAAAGCGGCGAATGCAATTACTTGTTGCTTTGTCGTCCGCGTAGATTTAATAACTGTCAAGCTTCGATTTATCGAAATAGTGAATAAATCACGGGGAAACTATCCAAAACAAGTAAAAATATAACATTTCAATTGAGAGTGGGATAGGTTACTTGGTGATGACGCATGTCGCGTCGGTGGCGTCGAGGTGACACGGGAGATAAATCATTCGAAAGCGGTGTCGCGATCTCTGATGGATGGGGGTGCGATCCCCTTTCTCCCTGGTCGAGCACTTGTAATTGGGCTGTTTGCGCGTGATGACACCAGGAAAGGAATGCAAAGACTAAACGCATTCCGCGCCGCTTTCATATTGTTTTATATCGGTAATTTATTGTATCGCTTTGTTGTAAGCGTCACAATTTAATTTTCCGGAAAGAGGGTTTAAACGCGCCCTGCTGTAAAATGCCGCCGTATATTTGTTGCTAACTCTTTTCTTAATTGATTTGATGGCCGCCGTTATTCCGACTAATTCGCCATTAAATTTGGCAGTCGGCTGAGTTGACGGTATAATACAAACGCGGTGCATATTAAACTCCACCGCGGGAAACACATGTTAAAGCAATTAAAGTAATAGAATAGTGTATATGTGGTCAGATTAAGCTGATGGCGTGCCAGTAACAGGGCAGACGGCGCGGCGCGGCCCCGGAGGCAACCCTTAATAATGCTCGGCTGAAGAGCAAAAGGTAGCTAGCGTTGAACGAATTTGCTTCACTTCGCCTTCGCCACGGAGCGGCGTGGAAATTGCTACGATAACCGGATTTAGCTTTTCATTTTTCTGCCACGTTGGTTTGATCATCGGCACTTGCAGCATCTCGTCTCAAGTTTATATGTTTCTCATTTCCCCTCTCTCGCATGAGTCCCCAGTAATGCAATACTCCACATACCGAGTTCTGCTCGCCGAACTTATCTAATATATGTGTATTTTTACAGCGGCTTTGAAATAAAACCGTCCCACCCGGATTTATAAAGTGTGTGCGAGTTTTTTCCGTCTGGTCGTTCCTATCCCTTGTCACTCACGAGACGACGCCTACTTCTTTTATTATATTTGAAATATATTCAAAGCCGAGAAAATTTGAATGTCAACACCGATCAGTCGGTCAGGGCAGCTGAGGACTTGATCCCTCCGATCCGCGCTTTGTGCCGCCGATATATTGGTGCTCCGCCGTCAATCACCGGAGCGCCCGTTTAACGAACGGCGTCCCGAGATGGTATTGACACTCCACTGCACTCGCGGCTTATATCTCTCAATTAGCCCTGATTTGATCGCTGACCACTGCTAATTCAATTCGCATCCCCAGCCTGAGAAATGGAATCCAGTTCTAATCATATTAACGATACTCAAAGAATCACAATCCCCAATCGGTGAATATGGATGTGGACAGTCTACTTCACGGAACGAATATGTTACCATGAATGCTTGTTTCGGGAAAATATTTGGTAGAAATATATTCGAATTGTGCAATTTGGCAATTGAAAACAATCGGAAAGTTTGTGACCTTTAACACCATTTCTTGACAGTTATTTAAGTAAATTTTGGCTGCTAAAATGGTTTTACTGAAGCTACTACAATGGTTTGTAGTGAAGTACAGTATATTAAATTAAAGTTTGATAGCTGCAATAGTTGTCACACCAGCACACAAAATGCTAATGTTCAAAATGTCACAGTAAATTTCGGTTGTTACAATGAATTTTCCTGATGTTCCAGTATATTAAAGTAAAGTTCGGTAGCTGCAATCATTGTCATTAAAACTCACAAAATACTGATGTTCTAATATGTTGACGTAATGTTCGGTCACTACAATGGTACATAGTGAAGTACAGTACCTATATTAAATTAAAGTTTGGTAGCTGCAATAGCTGTCACACAAACACACAAAATGCTAATGTTCAAAATTGTTACAGTAAATTTCGGTTGTTACAATGAATTTTCCTGATGTTCCAGTATATTAATGTAAAGTTCTGTAGATGCAATCATTGTCATTAAAACTCACAAAATACTGATGTTCTAATATGTTAATGTAATGTTCGGTTGCGATAATGGTTTTAAGTGAAGCACACAAAATACTAATGTTTAAGTATGTTACAGTAAAGTTCGGTTACTACCAATGGTTGTTACAGAAGCACCTAAAATGCTAATGTGCAAAAATGTTATAGGAAAGTTCGGTTGTTACAATGATTTTTAGTGAAGCACACAAAATACTAATGTTTAAATATGACACAGTAAAGTTCGGTTACTATCATTGGTTGTCACACAACCAGACAAATGCTAATGTTCAAAAATGTTACAGTACATTTCGGTTGTTACAATGGTTTTTACTGATGTTCCAGTATATTAACGTAAAGTTCGGTAGCTGCAATGATTGTCACTGAAGCGCACAAAATACTGTTGTTCTAATATGTTAATGTATTGTTCGGTTGCCACAATGGTTTTAAGTGAAGCTCACAAAATACTACTGTTTAAGTGTGTTACAGTAAAGTTCGGTTACTACCAATGGTTGCTACGGAAGCACTTAAAATGCTAATGTTCAAAAATGTGACAGGAAAGTTCGGTTGTTACAATGGTTTTTACTAAAGCACACCTAATACTGATATTTAAATATGTCGAAGTAAAGTTGGGTTGCTACTGTGATATTTACTCGAGCATCAAAATACTTATGTTTGAGTATGGTAAAGTAAAGTACAGTTCGGTTTCATGGATTTTGCTGTAGCACACAGAATATTTTATGTTTCAGTGGTTTTCCCGTTTTGCTGATGTTTCAGTATATTAAAGTAAAGTTTGGTAGATGGAATGGTTGTCACTGAAGCATACAAAATACTGGTGTTCTAATATGTTAGTGTGATATTCAGTTGCTACAATGGTTTTTAGTGATCATGCAAAATACTAATGTTTAAATGTTACAATAAAGTTCGGTTACAACCAGTGCTTACTACAGAGGTACAAGAAATGCTAATGTTCAAAAGTTTTACAGTAAAGTTCGGTTGTTACAATGCTTTTTACTGAAGCACACAAATTTAAATACGTCAAAGTAAATTTTGGTTGCTACTGTGATTTTTACTTGAGCACACAAAATAGTTACATTTGAATATGTTCAAGAATGGCAATATTTGGTTGCTACTGCGATTTTTATTCAAGCACGCAAACTAGAAATGTCTGAATATGTTGCAGTAAAGTATAAATCGGTTTTTTCAATGGGGTTTCCTGTGGTACACACAATATATCTATGTCTTAATATGTTAAAGTGATGTAAAGTATGGCTGTTACAACGGTTTTTACTAAAGAGTATATAATATTTATGTTTAAATACGATAAAGTAAAGTTCGGTTGATACAGTAGTGTTTACTTAGACAAAATATTTAGGTTAGAATTGTAAAGTAGAGTTCGGTTTCTGCAAAAGGTTTTACTCTTGTACAAAAATATTTATGCTTCAATGTGTTAAAATACAGTGCGGTTCGGATGTTAGAATGGATATTACGCAAGCAACTAAACTTATATTACTATAAGAAAAAGCTTGTTTGTATATGACTTTCATTCTATCACAGCAAATATACTCAGTGACATGGAAATCGCACCACCAAGAACGGGTAGGAATTTTTTGACCAAACTTGGCAGAAACGTTTAACTACTAAAAGGTAGCAATTGATTAAAAAGGAAAAGAACAAAATATAAAATAATTTTTATTAATAATAGGTTGGTCCCGCCCTATTAGTTACACACTCCCCCACTCTTCGTGGCGTCGATTCTAGCAGATAGTCGATTTCCTCTTGAGGTATTGTGTCCCAAATAACCTGTACTTCATGCTGTAGAGCTTGCAGCGTCTGCGGAGGATGCAGCAAGTTCCTCAGTCTTCACCCCATAATGTCCGAAACATGATCGATGGGCGAAAGATCGGAAGATCGGGGTGGCCATGGCAAGAGATTGACATTATCCTCTGCAAATCGGTCCATAGAACGTCTTGCAATATGGGGACGGGCATTATACTGCTGGAAAAGTGGGTCTTCCAACTGCTGAAGAAATGGAAGAATATAGGGTTCTACCACCTCATTCACATATCGCTAGGCGTTCATATTGCCTCGGATGAATAACAAACGGGACCTACTCCCATAAGTTATAGCACCCCATAGGCCCATACCACAATCCCCACAGTTTGGTGCACATGTCTCGCAACAGAAAATTCAACATTGCGACGTTCCCCACGTGTTCACCTGACCCTGGTTCGAACGGTTACAGGACGACCTTAGTTAGCTAACCATTGATCGGCAATTGATCTGGTACTGGAGAATCGGTCTCATGTTGCCGTAAGTCGAAGATGGCGGTCCTGCACCTCATTTGTTCTTCTTCACCCCCGGTTCCTCTTCTGCGACGTTCCTGACCCTCCCTAGTGCATGCCTGATAGCAGCGCATGATGGTGGATTGGTTCCGATTAAGACGATTTGCAATTTCTCTAAACGAAAAACCACCTTCGCGCAAACCAACAATACGACCTCTCTCGAATTTGCTTGATTGGCGATAATTTCCACGTGGGCGCACTCTAGGCACGATCACACCCTCAAAACAAATGATCAAAAGCGAAAACAATAAAGAACTGAACAAAATCTCGCAACATACACCTGATAAAATTGTTAGAAAAAACTGAAAGAACCGTCAGATAAGCCATTATCACTTGATCCATATGAATGAAATATTAATCAATTGCTACTTTTTAGTAGTTAAACGTTTCTGCCAAGTTTGGTCAAAAAATTCCTACCCCTTCTTGGTGTTGCGATTTCCATGTTACTGAGTATATTTATGTGTAAATATGTTAAAGTAAAGTAAAATAAAGTCCTATTACTATAATAGTTTTTATACAAGTACAGATAAGATGATTATCTTTTTTTTTCAAGAATCATATAGTTGCCAAATGCAACATCATGATTCCCATCCCACCCAGCTTACCCTGGCTTAGCATATCTCATGTTATACAACGAGTCTAACATGCCCCATCCTTGAACAACGCCATGCCCCAACTATAACTAAGATACCTCAAACACCCTAGGAAATTGTTGTGCTTAGCATCCGAACCTGAACGACTTTGGTAAAATAACTCCGAAGTCAAACGTCTCGGTGAATATGATGAATATCTTAAAATAAAGTAAAGTTTAGTTGCTACCGTGGTTTTTTCCTAGCGCACAAAATAGGTACGTCTGAATATATTACAAAGTGGAATTTACACAAGTAATGTAATAGCTACAATGGTGTGGTTGACGTTTGGAAGAAAATGCCAAAGCACTACTTTTTTTAGTTCTACAAACATTTTTCATTTGATACCCAAATACTACTAAACGGAGATAGATTATCAGAACGAATAAAGCAGTAAAATTATCTTAGGCTGTAATTCTTCACAAATTATGATATTACTGGTGGATCATTTTCAGATTAATACTGTATACCCACGTATACATTGCGTTTAGATATATGGTTATTATACCTAAAACGTTACAAGCAACTGGAAATGAGTTGGTGATAACTGAACTCTACCTTTGATAAAGTACAACCGAGACAACATTCAAAAGTTTTACCCTACAAACAAAAAATGTGTCAGGAGATCGAATTTGTATTTTTCATTTTTCATTAGCTTATCTATTATTTGTCCTCCGGCAACAATTCCATGGGATAAGATAACATATCCATATAGAAATGGTTTCGTAATTCGTTTACCTTCTACATTAATTTTTTTGTCTGCATCATATCAAATGACATTATGAGTATCACAAACTCGCTTCTAAATTAATGGATAAATCGAGCTATTAGGTATCACGAAATATTTAAAACTCAGACAAATCTAAATAACATTTAGGTTTATATCCACTGTAGTTTAATTTCAATCCCTATTTAGGTGGTGTTAATAAAATAATGTTCCAAAACAATCCATCAAACATCAACTGACAGTTTGGTGATGACAGGCATTTTCAAAACTTCCACACAACATTAAACCAGCAACAGGTGATATTTAGTTATAATTACAAAATCATTAGGTGTATAATTTTTAAAAATTAATGCGACGTGTAAACGAGTTTCATAAAAATAATATGTTTGCGAATAATAAATTTGTATTTATTCTAATTTATGTGGCAGCTTTGTTACAACCGTTAATTTGGCCTATTCATTTATTCCTCCATACGTTTAACAGTTTTTGCTAAGTAGGGTCTATCCAAACGTTTATTAAAACGTATTCGTAACGTTATAGTAAGTGTCTTAACTACTGACAGCGTGTAGGTAACAGCTGTGACGGAGTATGATTACGACGACGACGCCATCGATTTAGGGCCACAAATGAAGGTTTCAGATTTATGACCCCGCAGAATTAACGGAAGGGTTAATTTGAAGTGATTAATTCTGTATCCTCAACTATAACAAACTTAAGATATAAAGCGGCCGCAATTCTTCAACGATCCGAAGAGCGTACACGCGTAGCTGTGGATGTGAATATAATAGAATTCTGTTCTTTTTGACGTCTGTAATCCGCTGTTTAGCATACGGGAGCCACTTGATCTCGTGAAAACTCAAATATTTGCCGGCATTTTAAACAGGAAGCATTGTGAGCTTCAAAAGAATTGTGAGCAGCGCACGGAGGTTTACCTTTGTAGTTAGTGGATCAAATACCTCAATTTATTCAACATTTTTTATGAATAAATTACTATAGAAGAACCTTTGCATATGGTTCAATGAAGCTACTTTGTATTTTAATGAATGAATAAATAATAATATAGACTTTGTAAAAAGCGGGCCGTTCTGTTTCGAGATTTTATTAAAGCATTCGGTTGCTGCTACTTTCAAAAAGAAAAGAAATAATTTCATAAGGTAAGGAGGTATACTTAATGTATCGTACTGCAGCATGTGTACACTGTTTTGCTTATATACATATAATATACGCAAAGCGTCTTTCGTTTGTAGTTATAATCACAGTAGAAGTAAAAAATAGTTCTGCTGGAACGCAATTGCTTAAGCGTTTAAAAAAACTAAACACAACAAGCTTGTGACGTACACGTTGGTGTTGTATACAAATGATGACAAGTGTTGACCGTGCTTCTACATCCCACCGCCCGCTACCCGTCGTGGAGCGGGTATATAACGAGCACAGATTTCAGTAAGAAATAATTCTGTAATATTTTTTTATTTGAATTGTTTTTGAATTTTCTTCTGTGTTTAAGTATTGACCCTAGCAATCAGAAGTACTTACAATACATTTTATGAACTAATTTTATGGTATTTGAAGAGTCTGAAGTATGAAGTGTATGTTTTGATACGTACTAAGAAGCATTGAAGATGTTCCTCAGTCTCTTTGCTTGAAATCGTTGTATAATATCAATATTTTAGCAGATGGTATAACCCATAATTCACAGCCATGGGTCCATATAGTTCGTATAATGGTTTTATAGATCAATATAGCTTATATTATCATGAACGGACAATTTCTCCCTTCCTACGCGAGATATTAGAAGTGGGAACAGTGAACTCCGCAAATATCGGAAGCGATCACTCATTAGTGCTTTGTAAAATAAGGACGAAATATCAATTAAAACGGAAGACCGACAATGAATATATAGAAAAACTCAACGCGGGATCATTAGAAGACGAAAGTACAAGAAACCTACACACAATTAGACCAAAAAAGAAAATCAACAGAACTCCAGCAACAAACAACGATAACTCACACCAAGCATGGACGAAAATAAAAAAAACATCTTAAAATCGCCAGAGGAAGCTGTAGGGAAACGAAAAACAAAACTATGCTTATTATAATATAATAAAACGCCATGGTACACCACAGAGGTAAAGGAAATAACAGACAAAAAGAAAGAAAGATTCCTACGACACAAAACTACCAAACCAGAAGAAGACAGAAAAATCTATGTAAAAGAACGAAAGATAGCTAATCAGAAAATAAGACAGCTAACAGAAATGTTCTGCGAGAAATACACAAAAGACCTGGAACGAGATATGTACGGATCTCAAAAGAAAATGTGGGGAATACTGAGGGATAGAGAAGCAGAAGTAAATGAAGCGGTAAAGATAAATCCGATTAATAATAAAAAATGGGAAGAATATTTTGAAGGCCTCTACAAACATGAGAAGCATACCCCTAAACACCGTACACCGGTAAACAACGGACGACATCCAAAGGGAAAGGAAAACATTAAAGAACAGGAAAGCCCCTGGAAGCGATAATATAAGAAACGAACTGCTGAAATACGGCGGAGACCATATAATAGAAGAACTAACAAAGCTATTTAACATCATACTCAGAAGTGGAAGAATACCCCTGGAATGGAAAACCAGTATCATCATCCCAATATTCATAAAGGGAAACAAATATAACCCTGAAAACTATAGAGGAGTAACATTATCAAATTCGACACAGAAATTGCTAACCAAAGTGACATTAGAAAAAATCTAAAGACGACTAACCATAAATGAAGAACAACAGAGATTTCGGTACATTAATGATGCCATATTTGTTCTCCGTCAAATAGTCGAAAAAGCGATACAATTTAACGCCAGCCTATATGTGTTCTGTTGACTTACAAAAGGCACTCCATCGAGTCAAACTATGCGACGTGATAACAATTCTACAGGAGAACAATATATCAAAACAGTTAATAACTATAATAGAAGAGATATACACAAACACGAAAACCAAACTACAAACAGGAAAAGGGCTAACCGAAGAAATTAAAAGTAGTAATGGTATCCAACAAGGGGACTCTTTAAGCCCAATACTCTTTAATCTAATTATGAACAAACTTATAGACAGTGTGAAGAACATGAACGGTTACAAAACGGGAAGAAACAAGTAAACCATTTTATGTTATGCTGACGATGCGATACTAATCGCAGACACCGAAGTAGGTGACAAAGACTCCTCTACCAGTTTAAAATACGGCTGAAAGATATAACAAGCTGATAGCGACGGAAAAAACAAAATAGTTGGTTGTTTCAAAGAAGCCCATAAGCTGTAAACTAGAAATGAACAACAAAATTATAGAACAAGTGATGTAGTAGGGATAGAAATAGCAAGAGAACGGAGCAGCTACAAGGACGTCAAGCAACAGGCCATGAAAACAGCGCGAGTATCTGGATATCTGAGAGACGTTACCTGGAAAAACAAATACTTCACAAAAGAAAGCAAAGTAAAAATATACAAAACAATGGTAAGACCAACAATGACCTATGCAATGGAAACCAGAGTCGACATAAGCAGAATTAAGCAACTGATGTGGACAACAGAAATGAACGATAGTGGAGAAAGAAGGAGGGATAGAATCAGAAACATCGACATAAGAGAAGCATGCAAAATCGAAGATGTAGTAAGATTCGTTAGAGAAAGAAGCAGAAAATGGAATGAACACTTTCAAAGTACAGACGACGAAAGATTAATCAAAATAATAAGGAACCAAAGGCCAGAAGGAAGAATAGATCCCGGAAGACCGTTAAAAAGATGAACGGAATGCTGGGTTTTCACATCAACTGAAACTCCATAAGGATTGAATGCGCGAAGAGAAACAGGTTTCGACCTATATAAGAGAAGAAGAAGAAGATCATCAATATTTTATTTTCTATTGTATAAACCAATACATTTTGTTGATTCTGAGGCCCTATTATTTATGTTCTTTTAATACTTTTATGTTTTTTCCACCTTCTGTCGATATGAAAGCCTAAGTATTTAACTTCCTCTGCTTGCGGAACAAGAACGTTGTTTAAAGTTACAGGTGGACATTGCGTTCGTTTTGTGAACGCTATATGTGCTGATTTCGTTTCATTGACCTTGGTCTTTCATTTCCGTAACCGTTCTTCGAGTGTAACAGGTTTCTTGTAGTTTGAGAATCTTCATGGCATTTAAGGATAGCAGTGCCACATGAAAATGTTCCAAGTGTTGTGTTTGGCGCAGTCGGTAAGTCAGCAGTAAAGAGCAGGTATAGAATTGGTCCCAAGGCACTGCCCTGGGGGACACCAGCGGTAATTGGGTATGATTGTGAGATTTCATTGCCAGGCTTGGTTTGAAAATATCGGTCGGGTGTGCGATACACGGTCAAATGCCTGCCCAACGTCCAAAAATATTGTTGAGCAATATTTCTTGCTACGGACTGCCTTTTAACTAACATCGGTTAGTTTATGGCACTGTTGTATAGTCGAAACCTAAACGGGTGATTTCGAATCCATTCGTCTAGCAGAGCATCTTCATTAATTCACTTCAGTATTAACTTTTCAAGTAGTTTGGATACGACAGGTAACAAACTGATCGGTCGATATGATAATTTACGCTTTTAATCGTTTAATTGGGCACAAAACAGCGTTAAGATAATCAACATTCTAGACCAGATAAGTCTATGGTACTTCTAGTTAAAATCGTAACATGGCAGGATATTAATTATCTATTAATTAAGATTTGTTTCAGAAAAGTAGTCAACACAGCATCTAATTATTTATGAAATTATAAGAAAAAATTGAAAAAGAATCTTCTTAATACTTAGATAAGAATTCAGCGCCGAGCAATAATAATATCAATTCCTGCTTTTACATTTCTGAGCCTTGTTAATATAGAGAAATATCTGAAAGAAAGTTAATTTTGGTAGGCTCCTAACATATCCTAAGGCAGTTAAAAACATCTTGGAAAATGTGGAAATAGGTGAGCAAAAATTAGATTTTCACGTTTTACGAATGAGTATAAGATAGACTATAAAACTTGCATTATATGGTGGCTGAAGGCGAAATGGGCTCCTTTATACCATATTCATCGGTCATTTAGAAAATCTTTCTTTGTTTCAAACACGGAAATCTCGAAGATATCAGACTAAATCGCATTTTGAAAGAGATGCGCTTTTAACCTTTTAGATTTTCCGATTTATGCAATTATAATACCGCATAAAATCATTTTAGGGTGGTTCATAACATGTGTACATAACTGTGACAGTATGTTGGGGAGGTCATTTTGAGTAAAACACGCTGCATTGGACCAGAATAATATTCGATTCAATTAAAAATTATCTATACAACATATGCTTGAACTACTCTTATCTACTCTCTACTGATTATTTTTAATTGATTAATTGCAAAATAAATATTTGATGAATTGGCAGTTACGCATACTTACAAAGTACATCACTTATATATGTCATATAGCTCAATTATTTGTAAATAAAATTACAATAGCTGGTGAAATAATTAACACTAATGAGTTACATTGCTCATTTGAATTAGATTAAAATGAGCTTATTGTTAAGGTAGGATTTAAAACCGTTTATACAATTACCTAGAAAATACGTCATAACAAAAACATCAATGTTTGAACTTAATAAACACATAGGCAGCTATGGAAATACTAAACAGCAACATATATCGGCAAATATTTAAAGCCACTGGAACTGTGGATGCAGACATTCATTGTAGAAATACACATTTATAATAACCTTAAAGTATGTACAAATGATTTGCTTGCACCTCATACAGGAAATTGTCAAAAATACCACCGTGTGAATTTTACGACTTTAAGTGATATACAATTCCTCTAAACGTATTCATGTTGTTTTTCGCGTCATACGCAATTCGGTAAGGGCTATCCTCGTGGAATGTATATTTTTTAGAATGCACGTCTAATAACAATCCATTGTAATGAGAAATACACAGAACTACCCAATATGCGGGGAGTAACCTACAGGTTCAACTAATGTATTTAGTTATTTCACATCTACTAGCGTTGTCGATTCAACTCACAAACTTAATATCAAGTAACTTTTGACGAAAGCATTATCATAGTTAGCGTTTCCATGAATAACCAAGTAAAATTACTAAATAATTGTTATTGCATCAGTGAGCAATCAATGTTGTGTTGACCATCAATTAAACTGACTGAGCAGCTTCAATCATTTCAAACTAACCTGGTAGATTCTGTGTGTTCACCACTAATATGTCGACAAGTTCTTCAAGAAATTTAATAAGTAATTTAACAATTTTGAAATTGTTGATAAAGAAAGAAAGGTTTGCACGTAACACTTTGTATAATTCTAAACACAAAACAGTTTTCGAGAAAAGGAATACGTTATTATGGACAATCAATATTTCTGCATGCTTAGTATCAATTAAATTGACCTATAATGAGTGTCCAAATTGTGAACCATTTCAAATTGACATGGTATTACAGTCTAGGGGTCAGATCTTTTTCTGCCTACATATTGTTCAAGAAATGAAATAATGACAAAGTAATTCAACAATTTGTTTTTCATCTAGAAAGGAAGATTTAGGTGGTACACTTTTTTATAATCCTAAACACAGCACGGTTTTAGTGACGAGGAAACAAAGGAGAACATGACGAACACTTCAAGTATCAGGTAACAAACACAATTGCCAATTTCCAGCTACATGATAACGCAGCAATAGCCCCTGCATCGGCTCAAGAACTAAAATCCTACATAGTACCACTACCCAAACCTAAGATTCCCGGGTCCGATCTAATAACTAATGAAATACTAAAGCACCTCACCAAGAAGGCGATGGCTTACTTAACCACAATATATAATGCGTCTCAGACTTGGACATTTCCCAACTCTCTGGAGAACTACAATTATACTTCCCATTTATAAAGTTGGAAAACCGAAGGACAACCTAGACAATTACAGACCTATCAGTCTCTTATCAACTTTGGCCAAACTCCTTTAAACTGTGATATTTACTAGATTACGAGACCTACCGTAAAATGACACAATCCCTCCTCATCAATTTGGCTTCCGAACTTCAACTTCTCACTAACTGCTTAGAATAAGTGAAGCAATTGAAAAGGGGTTCGAGGAAAAAGAATACACTGCTATTGTGTTCATGGATCTGGCACGGCAGACTCCTTTACAAAATGATACTTCTAAACATTCCAAGTTACCTAATCAAGATCACTCACTCTTTTTTGACCAATAGAACATTTAGAGTCAGCATTAATTCAATATTATCCAGTATCAAACACATAAAGGCAGGAGTGCCCCAGGGTAGCATATTATGACCAACTTTATTTAATCTGTTCGTTCACGATCTGCCTACAACTATCACCTCAACACTAGCCATGTATGCTAATGGCACGGCGATAATACACGGAGTGCCGAAACAGCAATTGAACACTTCCAAAATTCTATAAATATAACGTGTGAATGGTTCCAGAAATTGAAAATCAAAGTAAATTCCGACAAATGCCAAACGAAAATGTTTACTCTCAAACGATACGCCCAACCTACAAAAATAAAAATAAATATTAATGAAATAGGATGGAACCCAAAGGACTCAGCAGTGAAGTATTTAGGTGTTTACTTAGATGATAAGTTTAACTGACGGTACCATATCAATAAAAAAACTCAAGGAGTGCTACAACAGACTGGGTATATTATATCCTCTAATGAACCGCAAATCTCATCCTAGATCCAAATGCACTGTGCTCATTTACAGAGCAGTCCTCCGACCATAATGACCTATGCATGCCCAGATTGGTGCTACACATCAAAAACAACAATGAAGAAACTCCAGACAATGCAGAACAAAGTAGTTCCAATTGCTATCAAGTGCCCATAGTTCGTGCGTAATACCCAAATACACGATGAATTAAGTGTTCCACTAATATCTGAGTTTATCAAGAAAACCACTGCAAAGCTTTTCCAAAACTTAGCCTTATGCTTCAGTGCTACTAAATTAAATCTCGGAAAAAAAGACATCCACATGCACCTTTAACGCAAGCTACCCCAAGATTTAATCTACGACTGTATAGCCTAAAATTAATATTTAGCGCGGAAACTGTAAGTCAGAGGTGTGATTAGTCACTTAATCCACACTTGACTATAAGTTATAGTAGTAGCTAGTTGTAAGTACCTACATAACAAAGCCATGTATTGCATAATATATTGCAAAGCCAGCCTAATAAATAAATAAAAAAAAAGTGACGAGGAATATATAGGTTTGAACAATCAATATTTCTCTGTGTTTAGTATCAGCAAAAGGAGAGTTGGAGCTTTCAATCATTTTAAATTAACGTGATATTGCATTTCAGGGGATAGATCTATTTATGCCAACTACTTCTTTAAGAAATTAAATCAAGTAATTCAACAATTTTGAAGGTGTTCATAAAGGAAGAAAGGTTTACATGACACACTTTTTATAGTTCTAAACACAAGATCGTCTTCCGAAGCGAGGAGTATAGTTGGGTGGACAATCAATGTTTCTGTGTGTTCAGTATCAATAAAAGGAAAGTAGGAACTTTCAATCATTTTAAATTGACGTGATATTGGAATTCAGGGGATAGGTCTATTTATGCCAACAACTTCTTTAAGAAATTAAATCAAGTAATTCAACAATTTTGAAGGTGTTCATAAAAGAAGAAAGGTTTACATGACACACTTTTTATAGTTCTAAACACAAGATCGTTTTCCGAAGCGAGGAGTATAGTTGTGTGTTCAGTATCAATAAAAGGAGAGTAGGAACTTTCAATCATTTCAAATTAACATGGTATTACAATTTGGGGGTTATATCTCTTTCTGCCTACAATTTGTTCTAGAAAGGGAATACAGTAAGTCAACAATTCTGAAGTTGTCCATAAAGAAAAAAGGTTTACATAAAACAGCTTTATATAATTCAAATACAAGACAGGTTTCATAAGGAGGAACATATTTGTTTGAAAAATGAATGTTTCTGTGTGTTCAGTATCAATAAAAGGAGAATAGGAACTTTCCATCATTTCAAATTAACATGGTATTACAACTCGGGGGTTATATCTCTTTCTGCCTACAATTTGTTCTAGAAAGGGAATACAGTTAGTCAACAATTCTGAAGTTGTCCTTAAAGAAAAAAGGTTTAAATGAAACAGTTTTTTATAATTCAAAGACAAGACAGGTTTCATAAGGAGGAATATATTTGTTTGAAAAATGAATGTTTCTGTTTGTTCAGTATCAATAAAAGGAGAGTAGGAACTTTGAATTATTTCAAATTTACATAGTATTACAATTCGGGGGTTATATCTCTTTCTGCTTACAATTTGTTCTAGAAAGGGAACACAGTAAGTCAACAATTCTGAAGTTGTCCATAAAAAAACAGGTTTATATGGAGCAGTATTTTATAATTCAACCACAAGACAGGTTTCATAAGGAGGAATATATTTGAATGAAAAATGAATGTTTCTGTTTGTTCAGTATCAATAAAAGGAGAATAGGAACTGTCAATCATTTCAAATTAACATGGTATTAAATTCGGGGGATATATCTCTTTCTGCCTACAATTTGTTCTAGAAAGGGAATACAGTACGTCAACAATTCTGAAGTTGTCCATAAAGAAAAAAGGTTTACATTAAACAGTTTGTTTTATAATTCAAACACAAGACATGTTTCTTAAGGAGGAATATATTTATTTGAAAAATGAATGTTTCTGTGTGTTCAGTATCAATAAAAGGAGAATAGGAACTGTCAATCATTTCAAATTAACATGGTATTACAATTCGGGGGATATATCTCTTTCTGCCTACAATTTGTTCTAGAAAGGGAATACAGTACGTCAACAATTCTGAAGTTGTCCATACAGAAGAAAGGTTTACATTAAACAGTTTGTTTTATAATTCAAACACAAGACAGGTTTCTTAAGGAGGAATATATTTATTTGAAAAATGAATGTTTCTGTGTGTT
>JABXWE010018744.1:0-30956 GCA_014611495.1 Limonius californicus
GAAGCATGGAAGCATGCCGAAATAATAGTATTCCTCAAGCCAGGTAAAGACCAAAATAATCCCAGCAGTTACAGACCTATCAGCCTATTATGTACTTTTTCAAAAGTACTGGAAAGAATAATACTTGCAAGACTGAATCAGCACATCGATCACCAAAACATCATTCCGAATTTCCAGTTCGGATTCCGGCCCACATATTCTACTACTCACCAACTACTTAGACTAACGGAATGCATTATCGGAGGCTTCGAGAAAAAGCAGCATAGTACTATTGCGTTCCTTGATGTGGCGCAGGCGTTTGACAAAGTATGGCAAAAGGGACTAATTTACAAAATGATTAAAGCAAAATTTCCTGCATACTTGATCAACCTGGTACAGTCTTTTCTGCTAAACAGAACATTTGTAGTTAAGATAAATGCGTCAAAATCAGAAGTCAAACAGATAACAACTGGAGTACCGCAAGGATCTGTTTTAGGACCCACGCTTTTTAATTTATTCACAAATGATTTACCGTCACCAGTGGATAGCATAATTCTCATGTATGCTGATGATACTGCCATTATAACGCAACACTATAGCATAGAGGAAGCAGCGCAAGTGCTGCAATCAGCAATAAATCAACTCTGTGAATGGTTTAAACAGTGGAACATTAAATTAAACCCCACAAAATGCCAAACTAAAATCTTCACGCTAAGAAGACCTCAAGATCCAGGACCTATAATTATTAACCATCAACCAATACCGTGGGATCCCAAAGACCGTGCGGTTAAGTACTTAGGTGTACTTTTAGATCGTAGACTCACCTGGGGCATTCACATAAATACTAAACTTAACCAGTGTTATGCGCGATTGGCTATATTATACCCGATGCTAAATAAAAAATCGTCGCTAAAAATCGAGTGTAGTAAACTGTTATATCTAGGTATAATACGACCAATTATTATGTACGCCAGTGTTGTGTGGGGGGCGGCTAGCAAAACACACCTGACCAAAATTCAAACACTCCAGAATAAACTGCTGCGAATTGCAACCGACGCCGAGTGGTATGTAAGGAGCGAGCAATTACATCGAGAATTAAACATTCAAACTATACAAGACTACATACATACTACCACAACGAAATTCTTCCGCAACATCCGACAGTGCCCTGGCGCAGTTCACTTCAACATAGGCAGGAAGACAGTTATAACTAGACTAAAACCTCGACTACCGCAAGATGTGCTATTATCAGACAGTGAATAACTCATGGAAATAATTAGATATTTAGGTAATATACACTAATTATTTTATCACAACTGTGTACAGCCCTAGTGTGGGGTATCCAGTTTGTTCCATAATAAAAAAAAAAAAAAGATATACACACACACCCATATATAATGTAAGTATTTATTACTGAAAATGATTACTATGAATTATTTACAATTAAATAAATGAAACTTCAAGTTTAACATAATTTTCTTACCAAACTTAATACCTTATTTACCTATACAACAGGATGCAAATAATGTAAATATTAACAGGGTCGAAAACACTTTATACAGGAATTATTAGTACCATTACATTAAATCAAACAACGGAGTTTATTAGCCCCGTGTGGTAGGCATCCCAAATTGCATGCACACCAAATCTAGGGGAATTTGAAAATTTTTACAAACGCACGTGGAAATCAATTAGGTTAGTTGGGCACGCGGTGTTTCTGAAATTAAAGAATTAACGAATTTCGGGTGATCGACATTTACAAATGCGGCCGACTGCTGCCAGTGCCCACGAGCGATCCTCTCGTTCTCGGCCGGTCAAATCTATAAAGTTCGGTGTTTCGGAGGTGCATAAATTACACTTACGAATTATCACCTGGAGGTCTCGGATACGGTCTCCTGCTGGGCGCTCGACTGTGCTAAACAATTAGTGCAAACAGGTAAGCTTATTTTACTTAATATCCTCTCTTAGTTAATCTTCGGATCTCTGTAATAAATTAGGTAAATATGGGATCTAACGTAAAATTTGGGGAACGTGGGAAACGGTTATTAAAAATAATTCTTTTACAGCTGAAGGCTATAAACCCTGCGTATAAATTCGCTAGCTCGGTTGCAAAGGGGAAAACAACCCCTAAACTACTGAGAAACGAATTATACCTGTAATAATATTCTCTGAAATTTAGGTGTGTAGTACGAATAGGGAGTACGACCCAAATTCCTAGTTCACACCAAATTTTGCAACTGGTCTTATTTACAGCGTAAGTCACAGGGAGACGACCCAAGTGATTTCCGCTCGGTATATATTCCACACTTCGCTGAATACAATTCGCAGCTCGATTCAGAAAAGGGCAAAACGACCCGTAAACAAACGAGCCAACGAATGTTACACGGGCGGGCTTGACTTTGTAAACAAATTGAAGTTAACTGGGATGAAATAAAACTTTACTTTAACGGGTACAGGTAAGGTAACGGAATTCGGATTTCTGGTAACAGGTAATCGAAACGGTATATAAATGGATTTTGGCTGGAGTACTTCCTTCTCGGATTGAGCGACTCAAGTTGTTCGATTTGGGAGCTGGTGTTCGTATTTATACCTTCCATTCCCAGTCTAAAATGTTGTTAATAATTTTATGTTGGCGGGGAGACCTACTGACGGTACAAACAAAGTGGGAGACGAGTACAAATCTTGAATGCCAACGCCACCAGCGCCTTTCTGTCGCACTACGCGGTCACACAATTTAATTTAAAATTTATTTACACCGCGCACTGAACACTTCGTTACAATGTCCTCGGTGAGGATTGAGTGGTGGATATTACGAAGTACGACTCTGTATGTCCTGTCCCGCTTCATTTATGTGTAGTCCAAAAGCTTGGCTCTTTTCGTCATGTTTTTCCATGAATTCTGCTAGATCATCCTCAGAATTAGCCAGTAGAACGGTATCATCAGCAAATCTCTATTATGTCGGTCGTGCGTTGAACATGCCCCTCTCAAAATTTTCCAAAAGACTTCTTTGTGATAGCCCCTTCCTCAGGTATATGAAGAGCAATAATAGAAGGTCGTGGGTGCACGAGCACAATTTCGACAAAGACTGTGACGGTAGATTTATTCGAGTTTATAAGAAAATTAGAAATTACCCAGATAAATTTTTTAATTATGCACGGATGAGTGTACAGTCTTTTGATCAGCTTCTAAGTAAAGTGCAAGACAAACTGGAGAGAACGTCCATAAATTTCTGAGAAGCAATTTCTGCAGAACAGCGCTTGATTCATACAGTAAGGTGAGTTTTATTTATATTCATTTTATTATTTTACTTATTTGTTATACATAATAGTACAACCGTATTTCGTATGACAAAAAGGAGTTTATTATCCATCACTTCTGAACGAAATTAGAATTTCTTTTAAAGCAAAAATTTAAAATACTATTACAGTATGGTATTTATTCAAAACTTATAAATAATAATATTACATTATTGGTGGTATAAATTGATGTAGGTACATCGGTTGTGGTGCAGTAGATGGAGTGGATGAAATTTGATGGAAAATGAGATACCCTGGATTGCAATTAACTTGTAAGAAGTGCATAAGCAAGTATATCAAAGTGAACTGCAGTGGTATAAAAATACAAGCGTTGAAGGCGTCAGAACGGGGTGAAAACCCTTGTAATTAAGAAAACAGCAAGCGAGGCATAAAGCGCATTTCCGCGTGCAGGCGGGAGTGGCAAGCGAAGGACAGAACGTCACGGCGCGTCCCAAATTGGTGAGGATTGGAGCGAGTCACTAGATGCTGAAAAATCGCGAACACAACAGAACCGCAGTTACGGTTACGTGCGGTTATCGCAAAAGTGCAGTGGGCAAGCAAGATAAGTTAGCGTGGTGGTCGGTGAGAAGAAGAAAAAATTCAGTGCAGGAAACTACTGATGAGCGACAAAATAGAAAAGCAAGACCTAGAGCGAATAGCACAAGATCAATAACAGAATACTACAAACGAAAACAAGATAGCAACAATACAGAAGAAGAAAAAGGAATAGAAGTACACCAACAAATAAACGCGTTTAAGAAAAGTAAGACAACTGCTAGAACACCAACTAAAAGAGCAGAAAGTACAGATAAGGAAAAACAACACAATCAGAAGACAGAAACACAAGATTCATTAAAAGAAAACAGTTAAGAGATCGAGGAGAAAATAATTCTGGAGGAAATCCAAATGATGCGAGAAGAAATGCGTGATGGATTCGCACAACATAAGAAAGACATAAAGAACTTACAAGAAGAAATGATAAGGAAGGGCAATTAATGAAAATAGAGAAATAGGAATTAAGTAACAGAACGTAGTAACACGGTGGACAGAAAGGGAAGGCCTGAAGGTCAGTCCCCAAAAGACCACCATAGTACCCTTTACGAGAAGGAGGAATCTAGGAGGATTATGTCCCCTCCTCCTTGCCAGTCAGGCAATCAATTTAACGGGAGAGGTAAAATACTTGGGGGTAATTCTGGACTCCAAGCTTACCTGGAATCAGCACATTGAGAAAGTTATAAGGAAAGCGGAGATTACCCTTGCGGTAGTCAGACGCACCTACAACAAATCGTGGGGTTTAAGACCAAGCATGGTGCACTGGCTGTACACCAGAGTGGTCAGACCTGCGATAACGTATGCAGCCTTGGTGTGGTGGCCCAAGGTTAAGCAGGAAACAGCAAAACTAAGAATAGGCAAGATTCAAAGGCTTGCCTGTCTAGGAATTACGGGGGCAACGAGAACTACGCCCACCGCTGCAATGGAAACTCTCCTTGACCTCCCCCCATTCACCTGGTGATTAGGGGGAGGCTAGGCTGGGACTATATATATTGCAGAGTGCACAGTTCAATCTACGAGCAGACACTGAACACACGAGGTTAATGGACAGCACTGGAGGTCCCATGCTTGACATGAGAACGGACCATATGCCGTCAAAACACCTAACAGACACACTCTTTGAGGTCATAATTCAGAAGCGAAGAGTCTGGACATTTCCTGGGCCGGACTTTCCTCCAGGAAGCCTAATCTGGTACACAGACGGCTCAAAAACCGAGACGGGAACTGGTGCAGGCATACACGGTGTAACGCCAAGGCTAAGTTACAGCTTTGCACTTGGCAGGTACACCTCCGTTTTTCAAACGGAAATATACGCGATTCGTCAATGTGCGCGGGAAAACAAAAGAAGGGCCTACGTAGGTAGGCGTATCTACATCCTATGGGACAGCCAGGCGTCCCTAAAAGCACTTTCAAGCTCCAAGGCCACATACAGACTGGTCTGGGAATGCTACGAAGTACTCAACGACCTGCCAGGACAGAACACCGTGAGGCTGCTCTGGGTCCGGGCCACTGTGGGATCGTAGGAAATGAAAAAGCGGACGAACTCGCAAGGCAGGGCTCTGCAGGGCCGTTTTTCGGGCCTGAACCTTGTGACGTTAAATTTACTGAAATTTGCACAAACGCGACAGCTGTATTAGTCGGATGCAAGGGCGTGGGTTTTATAGGTATTGTTTTTTTTTGGCGCCAGCCGAGAGGACCTCGACGAGGAAAAGGGTCAAGCAAAGACAAGCTAGAACAATTTCTATTTTAAAGTATTTAATCCCAGATATTATGCCAAGATTTATCTGTTTAAATGCAAGTTTCTTTTTTACAGTATGCATAAATTTTATGCGCTCGGACAGATCACGAAAAGAGTAAACAAGAAAGTACTTGCCGATAAGACTTGGTGCACGATGATTCGCTAATCTCATGCAGATTGACAGGTGGACTGCTGGGATCTCTTTGGACGCACAACACTTTCTTTCTGTTGCACTTCGTTGCTTTTTAATATTGTATTAATTGATTAATCGATAATTATTATCTTTAAAACACAAATTTAATATTTTCGCAAAGCCGCGCGTACGCTTTCGACCAGTCTCTTTCGACTTCCTCGGCCCGTCTCCTCGCGTGTCTGTCTTTGCTTTTCCAAAAACGCGTTATCTATCCTCACCTTGCATTTAAACCTTGCCTAAATACAGGCGAACTTTTAACCGTTACAACCTGCACTGGGAGTATCAAGATATGCAATCGGTAGCGTAATCAGCGACTGGATTTGCAACCACCACAAAACCTACTGGCTAGACAGGATCACCTGATCAGGATCAAGAAATTCGAAGGTGACCCCACATGCAGACTCTGCAGTGAGGCACCAGAAACCACAATGCACATCCTATGCAGCTGTAATGCGCTGGCTGGAAAAAGACAACGCATATTCGGGCAACCATACATGGAACCGGAGCACTTTGATGCGCACCCCGTGAGTGGCCTGTACGCCTTGGTACAGGGAAGTAAGATCACGGACTGGGTGTGAGCAAATACCAGGGGTACACAATAAGCCTTACTGGCTGAAGTGTCTCCGGAACCAAGGATAGACGGACCCAGGGTTTAAGAAAAAAAAAACAGAAGTGACACGCTGGAAGTAATGGTGGAAGCACAAGAAATCAAAGGAAGAAACATAATATAAAATAACATAATTATAGAGGGACTACCAACAGATAACAACGGCGATACAAAAGAGAAAGTAGAGGATTTTCTATCCCAGGAAATAGGAGTTAAAGTGAAAGTAACAGAAGCATTTAACTTAGGTAAAATCGAAGAAAGAAAAGCTATCATTGCAAAGATATAAAAATGGGAACAGAAGCGAGACGTCATGGTGAATAAGAATAAGCTGAAGGGGAGAAAAATAGTTATCGATAACGCCGTAACAATGAAGGAAATAAACATTTAAAAATAAAATAAGAAAAATAGCCAAATAGGTGGAAAGAACCGGAAATAAAGTCAAAATGGGATATAAAAAGATTAAGATAAATGATAAGTGGTACGAATGGAATCGGAAAGATAACGAGCTGAAATGTATAAGCCCGAAAGTCAAACAAGAAAAAGTAAAAAAACTAAATAGAATCCAGAACGAAACGATAATAACTACAAGGAAATGGACAACGATTTCAGAGATACAAGAAGATGATTGAGCATTCGGACAATTACTGTTGTATATCTACTAAAATACTAGGTTTTGTTTTATTAATTACTTTGTCTACGTGTATTGCATATTTTGCAATACGCTGGTCGATTAGTTATAACTTACGTTAATACGTATTACTGAACATTTAACGTTTTCTTTCTGTTACCTGTACTGAATGTAATAAATACATATTATTTGTGTGCGTTGGATTATGTTATTCCTATTTTCTATTGTAACTTTCGACAGTCTGGGAACTCCACTTTAAAACAATGACTTTTAAGGTTCTGTAGTGGGTGGTGGATCTACAAGGCTTACCTTGATCTTGCAATTCAAGTGGTATACGGTGGACCCTGAACAATCGTCTTGACTTTGAAGATGAAGGTCTTTCACATTGAAGGTCAAGTGGTGGGGGTGTGGATTCATACTGTCCAAAATAATGTACTCTACATATATGACAGATATGTAGTTGCAGTTTAAAAATTTTCTATAACTTCATCAGCCATATCCAGTGGTTTGTTTAATATTCTGTAATCATTGTATGTTTTACCAATTTGAATAAGTATTGCATTAAACTCGTCCATTAAATTTTATAAATCTCCATTGTTTATTAGAAATAGACCCTTTGGTATAGCAGAGCAAAAACTGTTTGGTACCTGTGTGGTATATTATAGGTAACCTTAAAACTCGGTTTGTGTTTGTTGCATTTAAGGAGTATTTTAATTTTAAATTTAGGATATGGCAGAACTTTATTATTTACTGGGAAAATGATGATGACGATGTGCAGGAGTATTTGAATTATATTAACAGGAAAAGACGCCCTCGAATAATGAGGGAAAAACCGCATCATTTTTTAAGATGAGATGATGAAGATTTTTTTGTGCGGTTACACTTGTCCAAAGAAACTGTACAGCGAATACTCAATGATGTTTCAGAAAAGGCTCTTTTTCTATACATGTGCAAACTATTAGTGACCCGGATTTAAAACTTTCAAATATTGTGGCTCGTTGGCCAGGACCATCACATCATTCAACAATTGTTAATAATTCAAACATACGGAACAATTTTGAGCGAGGTGAAATGAGAGACAGTTTACTTCTTCGGGATGGTGGATATGGGATTATAAACTATTTAATTACACCACTATCAGCTCCGGTAACAAGAGCAGAAGAACTTCTTAACGAATCTTTAATAAGAATCAGAAACCCCATATGTAGAATGACAGTATGAGTTATGGAAAATATTTCCCATATTAGCCCTTGGAATCCACCTATACATGAAAATATTGATCTTTCGTTCTTCGGATGTTCTTGTGCCATGTCGGACTTCTAAAGATGGTGGCTACCAAGGTGCTATTAATAATGAAATCGGTTCCAATAACATGATGATCTACTTTAATTCACCAATATTTTCAGCAATTACTTTAAAAAGAATATTTTATTAGGTATATGGATTTGTTTGGTAATAGCTAAACCTTCTATTATTTAGTATTAATAAAAATATATGTAATGTAAATATGAACTTATTAATATTTAATAAAATTAACACTTATTTCGTAATTAATTTTTTTTATATATTAATTCAGCCGCTAATATTTGCTGTTTTAAGGCTTGTTCTTCTTTTAACATTTTTATAACCAGATCGTGGATTTTTTTCTTTGTCAGCTCCATGTCAGATGATGATGATGATGAGTATGTTGACATTTCAACTCGGACAGCTTCCTCTGGTTCGCACGCTCTTCCAGCAACAGTTCTTTCTGCAAATTGGGTATCTCCAATTTTGCAAACGCCACCCACGCCAACTGCTTATCCCTGCTGCTAACTGAACCTATAAAAATATTATATTAAAGTTGTGTATACCGGCGCCGGTAGCTCGGATAGGTTGGCCGTATGCCTTTCACACAGCTGTCCCGGGTTCGAATCCGGACGCCGAGGTCGGTGGTTTTTTCTGAGCGATAAAAAACGCTAAAACGGCCCTTGTTCTCGGATAGCAAGTAAAATCGTAGGCCGCGTGTCCAAGTGTTGTTGGGCACGTCAAAAGAACCCTCAAACAGGCTAAATTTCCAGGTGTGGTAGGATCGCTCCCTGGCGTCGGTGGTTAGCCATAGTAGCAGAAATAGGCCGACGTTAAATAAAACAAACAAACAAACAAAGTTGTGTACAACTTTTTTTATGAATAAAATCAAATTTATACTTACCAACAATTCTTCTTCTGAAATAGAAATATTGGGGGTACGTTTACTAGTCATTCTGTTTGTTAAATTTAAATCGCAGTAATTTCAATACAAACTCTATCAAAAACAACGTACATTGCCAAAGAACGAATGCGAAGTAAGCGACAAAGCGAAAGGCAATGGCGCGCACGTGAAACTCTAGTCCTACCGCTACTGAACTGAGTTCAGAGTTACCTCCACTTAAGAGGAGTACGTTTACTAATAGAGTTCAAATCACACTATTAAATCTATATTTTGTGTTTCTAGCATTAAAATTATTATACTTCTGATTAATATTATCAATCATAAATCCAGCTCTTGTATTATTTGTAGTTACAGAATGAATTTCTAATCTAGCCTATTTAAAAAATAATGGTTGTATGATCCAATTACATTTCCTGATCTATCTAGTTCATCGTAGATTGCAGTTGTTCTTAGTTGAATCATTACAGAATTATGTCTTCTGAAACCTGTTTCTACGTTAGCTTCTACCTCTAGTTGTATCTTTGTTTAACATATAAGTACCTACTCAAATCATTTTTATTTATATATCTGAATAAAATCTACAATCAACTTCTCTGCTTCTCCAAGCTGACTTGACTCTAACAATTTTAACTTCTTGTTCGTCTTCATTATCATATTGAGGTAAAAACTCAAAAACAGAGTATTTTGCCCAAATTGTGATGTTTTTTAAAAATGTGAGTTAATAAAATGGGCAGATAAGTTCAATCAAATGAGAACAGGTTTGGGGAAAGCGAAAGAAATAAAATACATCCCGGAAGTTGTTCGATTCCAAAATCAGCGTCAATGTTATTATTTGCTTATATGAAGTTAAATAAATGTTGAATGATTTGTTTTATAAATATATGCAAGCCATCTTAAAAAAGGGTACGACAAAATGATAATAGGTTTATTTAAGAGGGAAACATCTTGTATATGGATCGACAGTAGTTCAAATGACCTCGCAAAGTACAGAACCTGATATTTTGACAGACATCACAATTTTACTAGATATCAGTGTTGTTAAAAGATATTTGATTTTACTAACGCTAATAACATTTTTTTCTATTACCCTTTTTCACAAGAAAGGTGAGTAATATTCCTATATCGACTTTATACACTTACATTTTAGTGTATTTCAGTAGTTTATCCACCTACCGCCCTAAGATTATAAACAGGCAGATAAGGAAAAAGAACACTTGTTTGCTACAGAAAAACGTGTGCATATCAACATGGATACAGGAAACGATGTGAGTGAAGATGTGAAACCTAATGTTACCAGTGTTACTTCGCTGTCAAATTTTACAAATTCTATATCCAATATCTGGCATCAAACCAAAATCACAGAAGAATTATCACAGAATGTGTTGGAAACGAACGGTAACTTTGTATTATACACCTAAAATCAATTCTAAATTACATAGTACAAGCAAGTAAATGATAATAAAAGAGATTTAGGTACATTTCAAAAAACTATTATAAGAAAGTTTGGGTATTTCTACAATCCATGCCAATGTGATTTAAAGCAACTCTAATAATATTAAAATTTCCATTAAAATTGACCAAATATTAGTAGCGTAATTATTGCAGTAAAACTTAATTATTTCTTAATAGTTATTTATTTAAAACAGAAGATTTGGGAGTCTATCTAGAATATTTTTATGCTAGTATAGTTTCTTATATATGTAATATTTAGTAACTGTCATATAAACATGTACATATGTTACAGTAAAACAGGAAGAGATTCTAACATTAGAATTGCCTTCAGAAGCATTTGATCTAAAGCGTGAAGCTAAATATGATATTGATAGCTCCATCAAACTGGAATCATTACACGAAGAATTAGATATAAAAACTGAAATCCCTACTAACAATGAAAATCATGTAACAATAGACCCTCCATCGAAGTGTATCGCGCAACAAAGTGTTAAAACTCATACTGGGGAAAAGTTATATAAATGTAATGTTTGTGACTTTGAAAGTGCACATAAGAATAGCTTACGATTGCATATGAGAACTCATACAGGAGAGAAACCCTTCAAGTGCAATATATGTGATTACGAAGGTGCACAGAAAATACACTTGCAAAGGCATATGAGCATTCATACAAGAAAGCAAGCCTTCAAATGCAATATCTGTGATCATGAAAATGCACGCAAAAGTAGCTTGCAAATGCATATGAGCAGTCATACAGGAGAGAAACCTTTCAAGTGCAATATATGTGACTACGAAAGTGCACACAAAAAGAGTTTGCGAAGGCATATGAGCACTCATACAGGAGAGAAACCTTTCAAGTGCAATATATGTAGCTTCAAAAGTGCACACAAAAAGAGCGTGCGAAGGCATATGAGCATTCATACAGGAGAGAAACCCTTCAAGTGCAATATATGTGACTACAAAAGTGCAGACAAAAAGAGCTTGCGAAGGCATATGAGCATTCATACAGGAGAGAAACCATTCAAATGCAATGTGTGTGACTTTGTAAGTGCACAAAAGATTAATTTGCAACAACATATAAGAACTCATACAGGAGAGAAACCATTCAAATGCAATATATGTGATCATGAAAGTGCACGCAAAAGTAGCTTGCAAATGCATATGAGCATTCATACAGGAGAGAAACCATTCAAATGCAATATGTGTGACTTTGTAAGTGCACGAAAGAATATCTTACGATTGCATATGACAACTCATACAGGAGAGAAGCCCTTTAAGTGCAATATATGTGACTACAAAAGTGCACACAGCAAGAGCTTGAAAATGCATATGAGCATTCATACAGGAGAGAAACCGTTCAAGTGCAATATATGTGACTACGAAAGTGCACAGAAGTTTCAGTTGCATATGCATATGAGCATTCACACAGGAGAAAAATCAGTCAAGTGTAATTTATGTGACTTTAAAAGTGCATACAAAAGTTGCTTGCGAAGGCATATGAGCACTCATACTGGAGAGAAACCATTCAAGTGTAAGTTATGTGACTTTGAAAGTGCACGCAAGAATAACTTGCAAATGCATATGAGAACTCATACAGGAGAGAAACCCTTCAAATGTAGTATATGTGACTTTGAAAGTGCACGCAAGAATAACTTGCAAAAACATATGAGAAGTCATACAGGAGAAAAACCATTCAAATGCAATGTGTGTGACTTTGAAAGTATAAAAAAGAATAGTTTGCAAATGCATATGACGACTCATACAGGAGAGAAATAAACCGTTTGATTGCAAAATTTATAATTTGCATATTGTAAAGTTTTAATAATAGGATAGTTTTATAATTCATAGGTATAATTATTTTGAAGCTTCTGTTATGTTAATTGTAATGTTGTTCTTTTGAAAATGTTTTATGTAGTATTTTTCATGTGCCTGTAAGGATATTTATAAAGCAATTTTCAGAGTTACTTTTATTTGTCATAAACTAACTAACCTTGTTTCTATGCAAAACACTATAAGCAATAGTCTTATTCAGGGAAATTTTAAATTAAGTTTATTTTAATTGAGAACAAATAAAACGTTCACCAAAATACATATTTGTGATCAAATGAAATCCTCTAAATAACAAAAATAATCCCAGAAAATATTGTTTGTCTCAGATTTAAACAATTGTCTCCAAACACTTTTCATCGGATTTATCAGAATCTTTACGCAAAATAAGTAATCACTGAAGCGCCATCCTTGCTATGCAGAATGTTCAGTTTATTACCAAAATACAGATTTATCACCAAATAAATTACTATCAGCCCCTAATAATACCTAATCTGCGTTTTATTTCCTTGCTGTCGCCATCATGCTAGAACAGTTAATTTATTTGTTTATCAGGCAATAGACTGTGTTGCCAAATTAACTGAGTTACTTTTCAAATTCAAAAAAAAGTTCCAGATGGGCTGGGTAAAATTGGCGTGATGCGGCGAGCGAGCAGTACGTTGGTAAGTGTTCTGTCTTGTTATTTCCGGTAGTAGCGGTGTCTGCTTGAAAATATAGATTCAAACAATTGTTTCGACGAAGCAATTCCGTCGATACGTTCAGCGTCAACGTCCACACAAAATGAAGTGCCTTTACTCAATTTAGAAGAAGACGACTCGCAGATAGAAGAAATCGTGTCACCGAAGAAGAAATTATCAGAAAATTAGGTGTGGAAGTACGTCGCAAGGTTCGAAGGGGTAAAAGATGCTGAAGAAGCTATTAAAGGTGAAAGTACCTGGTTGTAGAAGAAGGGACGAAGTAATAGTATAGGTGCAACAAAGTTAACTTAAGGGACCTCAGTGTGCAGCACAGATCTATATGCTTTTCGACGCAGCGTCAGATGCAGTTCTGATGTATCGTACAGAATCCGATGAAGATCATGAACTAAAATTGCAGTCTAATTATGGGTTAAGCGGCAAAGTCAAGGAAGAAGTAAACAAGCTGTAGGACTTATATCTGGAACCAAAAGCTACAACTTGCAATTTAGCCAAAATTTAAAGCATTACCATACCCAAAATGTCACAACTAAGAAGTTACTTACGTGAGCGGCGTCGCTCTAAATATGAACTACTAAATGTTAGTTTCGGTGAGCTGGAAGCTTATTTGCTTTGCCACTCAACCATCCCTGAAGATGTACATGAAGTTTATGTACTTGCATATGACATACTTGAAGAAAATGATTCACCGAAGTTCTGATTTGTATTTTCAACCAAATTGTTGATGGAATTAGTTCGCGACGTGAAAGTGATTCATGCAGATGCTACATATAGATTAGTGTGGCAGGGATTTCCAGTCATTGTCGTTGGAAGTACAGATAAGAATAAAAACCAGTGAACTGTATACTAACGTAACTGGAAAGGCCACGCGCATATTGTTCAAATGCACAGCTGTGTGTCAGGCGCAAGCGGCTGAGTTGACTATATAGGTACTGTAGGATCTCTGTCATTGCCTGACTCACGTAGATAGTAGGCGGAAATCTACAGACGATTCGTTTTTCTAATTTATTTTAATGCATTTTATAAATTTTGCTAATTTGTTGTTGTCAAGTATTCGGTGTCCTTATTGGGAGCTTCGAAAAGCTTAAATTACTTTTAATTAGTTTGTATTGAGTCTGAAATCACGTCATATTACGTGTTATATGAACATTTGTAATGGTTCTCAACTGTGTTGCTTACGGTTGCAGTAATGTGCATGACGCAAGAAAACAAATATCTTTTCATACGTAAGTAAGAAACTCATATAATTTTAGACTTAATCTGTTGTAACGAAGTGTCCAGGGCGCGGTATAAATAAATTTTAAATTAAATTTTGTGACCGCGTAGTGTAACATAAAGGCGCTGGTGGCGCTCGGATTCAGGATTGGTACCCGTCTCCCACCTTGTTTCTACCGTCAGTAGGTCTCCCCGCAAACATAAAAATTATTAACAACATTTTAGAATGGGAATGGAAGGTATAAAGGCGAGCCCCAGCTCCAAAACCAGTAACTTGAGTCGTCCGAGCCAGTCAAGGAAGAACTTCGACCGAAATCCAGTCAAGGAAGAACTTCAACCGAGATCCAGTCAGACGCCATTTAAATTACCTGTTACCAAAAATCCAATCCCGTTAAAATACCTGTGCCAGTTAGAGTAAAGATTTTGAATCCCCGTCAACTACAGCTTGTTTGCAAAGTCAAGCCCGCCCGTCTAACATTCGTTCGCTCAATTGTTTAGGGGTCGTTTTGCCCTTTTCTAATTCGAGCTACGAATTGTTGTCAGCGAAGTGTGGAAATATAGCATGCGTAAATCGCTTGGGTTATTTCCCTGTGAAATTACGCTGTATATAGGACCAGTCGGAAAGTTTGGTTTGAAATAGAAACTTGGGTCATATCCCTACTTTTTATTGCTTACTTAAACTTCAGAAAAGATTATTAAAGGTATAATTCGTTTTCTCAATAGCTTAGGGGTTGTTTTCCCCTTTTCAACGGAGCTAGCGAATTTATACATAGGGTTTTGTAGCCTTAAGCTTTAAAAGAATCCTTTTAATATCCGATTCAAACCTATCAACAATTTTTACGTTAATTCCATATTTCCTAACCCATTACAGTGGTACGAAGATTAACTAAGGGAGTGTACGAGCTAAAATACGCTTACTAAATTGAACTCACCTGTTGGCCCCAGTCGAGTTGCCTGCAGGCGGACGTAACAGAAATTCCCGGTTATAATTCCGTAAGTTGAATTCATTCACTCCGAAAACACCGATTATCCTAGCCGCGGACCGCATCACGAGCTAAAGCACAGCGCGCTTGGACTAGTTGCAGTTGCTGTTGTCCGTAAATGTAAATTTGGGTACCAGAAATACGAGAATTCTTTTATTACAGGAGCCCCGTGTGCAACACCTAACCTATTTGGGGTATCCACGTGCTGCCGTAAAAATTTTATCTGCCCATAGGAAGATAGGGGAGAAGTTTTGATTTCATGTAAAATTAGATTTTTCTATTTTGTACTCAAAAGTTAAAAATTTTTAGTTATGGTTACTCGTATTTCACTTGCTTGTAAAAAATATGTCATAGGTTCCCTTTCAAACGTCCACATATTCTTAAACTCTGGATAACTGCACTGCGAAGGGAAAATTGTATCCATCAAGAACTAGCAGACTTTGTGGACATCATTTTTTATAAACTGATTACCAACTTAGACCAGGAAGTACTTTAAAGTTATTGAAACCTGATGCTGTGCCCAGTATTTTTTCTTTTCTAAAACGTTTCATAAAGAAGTTCGTGGAACGCAAAACTATATATAAAGTATTTTTTAATTATGCAATCATATTTTCCTATATCTATAAAGTGGTATATTCCTTAAAATGTATGTACAATAGTAGACACATACGTTCTTGACTTAGAAAGAGTTCTGAGTTGAATTAATTTAATTAAATTACCATAAAAATAATGATTTTTTTAATTCCAGACGCCTACTACCATACATAAGTCTATGAGACAGAAAGAGCGCGCGATACTACTGCACTACAGGTTGCATAAAAATGAATATGCCTCAGATGCTTAGCATTGCGTGTCCTTTCCAGTTACGTTAGTATACAGTTCAATGATAAAAGCACTAGACGGAATCATATTAGTGGGCGAAGATGCCAAAGAAAGTTATGTTAACGCGCAGTGATGAGACCTTTAATTATTACGAAGTACCTGGTGAAAGGGCTGAAATAATCAAAGAATTCAAAAACAAGTGGAATATCTTCAACGCCTACAAAAAACAGTTCTTCAGCAAATGGGCAGTAGCTTTGCCTAAAAATGGCACCTGGATAGACGGGAAGTGTACCTGTCTCACATTTTAATTTTATGCAGCAGTATATATGCAAACATATTATGAGGCTAGCTACCGAGGAAGGTGGCTCAGCGGTAGAGCATTTACTTTAATTTGGGAGGTCTTGGGTTCGAACCCCCGGCGGTTTGTCTTGACTCAGGTTTTTCGTGGTTTTCTGGGTCATATAGCCAATGCTGGGTTAATATCACCCACAAAATTCCATAATCCAATTTTCCTGGTCGTAGTCCTTATCATACAATACATAGAATGTTTTGCTTTGTTTTCGCCTCGTTCGTGTATTTAGATGTTCAGAATATGTAACATACTTTAATTTTGTCTGTTACATACGTGTAATTCAATAATTATTACAAGTGTTGGTTTAATGTGTTTTATTTAATCCTTCCATTCTATTTTTTCAGACAGGTAAGTAATTCAGCTGTTTCTATACATATCTCATTGAGTACCGAGTATCTAGTAATGGTATAGCTTTGGTATCAAAATTTAATTAATTCCAACCTAGAGTTGGTACTAAACCCTACTTAAATGATTGCAAATAATTGATGATATAATTGTATTTTTGGTGACAGAAGTATTAAATAGATAATTATATTTATATAATTTGGTGATGAGAATTTGGTGATAAATCTGCTGATTTGGGTACAAATCTGATTATTTAGCAAGCAGTTAGACTTGCTTGTGACTGTATGTGAATAAATAGGTAATGGTATTCACATGGTCTAGTTACAAAAACTTGGTGACTAATTTGTTATTCTGGAGACAAAGCGGATAATTTGGTAATCAAAATCGGAATAATTAGGTGACCGATTAAATCATACCCATTCAGATTCAGTTTATAATATCTGTGTTGTCAGGTTGTATCCATTATTAATCATAAAAAAAAATAAATCATTTGTTATAAAATGTAAATTCCACTTGGTTCTAAAAATTATCACAATTAATATTTTCAGCTTGAATTGAATGCTTAGCTCCCGCAGTATCGTTCAAGCCCCCCCCCCCCCTTGGAGATTCCACTTTAAAGCGGTTTTATTAAAAAACCTTTGCACATTTTCTTTCTCAAATTTATTTATTTTTTTGCAATCGGATGCTTAGTAAATTTGAGTTTATGTGTATTTACTCATTTGATGTTTGCATAAAGGAGTCTCGCAACACTCTGGAGTACCTACCTGGAGTCTGAAAAAGGGTAATTATGGTTCTGTCTGGGAGAATACCAGCTGTAGGTTCAGTGGATGCTTGTTTACCGTGATTTCGCTTTAATAAGTTTACAATGAAGAATATTTCTGTTATGGGGTTTGTGTTTATTGATTGATAAACTTGATTAAGATAGAAGATTTTTTGTATTTTAAGAATTATAACTATATTAATTCTAATTACAGTGTAAACTAAGAGGTAGTACGTTCATACTGTTTCTATACTTATTAAGTTATAGTGCTTAATATTCATTCTATATGGTTAGGTTAAAATGGTGCCGGGACGAACGACTTGTGTACAGTGTCTAATAAAAGTGGAGAAATACGATGACAAGATCTAGTGCAGCGGATAATTGTATATATCTTTACGTGTATTTTTCAATGATCTTGTTATAGTTTCGCATAGGTATGGAAACCTGTTTATTTTTGATAGAGCTTGTAAAATTAAATTTTCAACTTGCCTCTCTAGTGGAACTAGTTGTACACTCTCTTGTTTTTCATTCCATCTATTATTTGACTTGCATTTCCATGTGATGAAGAAGAATACTGTAATGTGCGCCTCAAGATAGCATTTTGGATTGCATACTTTACGCTTTTGGTAAGTTCAATTATGGCCGTATTTGAATTTCGTTTCATCCATTCGTATATTTCCGGTTTAGGAAATGACGGTTTGATATTTCCGTCTGGCATTCATTATTTTTGAGTTCTCATAGAAAGTGCACGTGTTCTTGGATTTTCTTTTAGAAGTCGTTCTAAGGCTTGGGACGTTTCCCAATTTAATTTTCAACACCACAATTGTGGAATTTTAGATATCGATAGTAGTGATACGAATTCCAGGGAGTTATCCCGATTTTATGCTAATCTCTTTGAGAAAGTTCTTTTCGCCAGTTTTACATCTTTTGGTAAGCTTGGATACATCCAAATCCTATTGTTTTATTTCTAAGTAATTTGAATTTCTTTAGCCGAATACGATACGGCCTATCGTCAATTAAAATAAAGGAGACTCTGGAGATACTTCGACGCGATTGGAGTTTATCATCCGCATGCCGAATACAGCTGATGAACTATCAGCGGCGTTGAAAAGCACTACAGGTGTGTCCGTTCCGATTGTATTTAATTCTTAAATAAATGTTTGGTTGTACGAGGGAGATTCGGGAAACTGTAATTTCAACCAGAAAGGGGTCGTCGTCAACATTATTCTTTGTCTATAGAGAGATGGTTGGATAATTAAGTTTTATTATTATTGTGATTTGAGTTTCAATCCAAGATAAATTTTGTTCTTGGTTTATATGTAATATAACAAAATTTTGTTTCTGTTTGTCAAATGGTCGACAGCGTACATAAATCTTTTTTATTTAGAATTCAACAATTAGGGGGATTATTGCGGAAAATTTTGATTTTGATTAACGAGTGCGTGGCTACTTAATACCACAATCTAGATTTTTTAAGCTGGTTATTTTGGCCCGCGAGGCCTCGAAAAGCTTTGAATACTTGGCGGGTTTGGTTGCGATTTGTATTTGCGGGTTGAAAGCTGGCGTAATGCTTTAGTATTCATAAGTAATTTCGTATTATTGCCTTGTCATTTTATTAAATGTTACCGTTTAATAGGCTCAAGCTTGGCTTGCAATCGGCTTAAATTCATCACCAGCATAATAATACATGTGTGATCCGGCAAGACACATATTGATTAACCAAAAAATTACCGAATCTCAAATTGTTGGTATTACGTACGCAACCCTTCGACTAAACTAAAAGAACTGCAATCTTAGATTCCATCACAATATATATATTGCTGTGTTACAATATGCTCTAATTGAGATATCGTAACCTATTGCTAATTCAAATAAAGCTATTTTAAGCTACCCTCTATTAACCCTTAACCGGTCAAGCTATTTTACTAACAGTACCGGACAAGGTGTGTCTACTAGCCACACTAGTTTTTATAGTAAATATGCTCAAGTTCAGCATTTTAAATGTATGTTTTATTAAATTCTTACGTGAGTAGCTACATTTTGGTAGGTACTGTAAATAATAGAAATTAGGCACAAATATGACAAATTCTCTTTGCACAGCTATGTTCTCCACACACATTTTCTTTACATTTGCTGCAAGTCTGCTTTTTTTTTTAACTTTTCTTAGCTGGACAAATGTAACAGCGCTTGCGTTTCCCTGTTTGGTTTGCTAGTGAAGTCTCAGCTTGAGTATTGCCTGAAAATTGTGCAATGCTTTGCAGGGTGGGTTTCTGTAAGCCCTCTCCAAGTCTTCGTCTGATTTGTGGAGTCACTAATTCTTCTCCTAATTCCCGCAGAAAAATACATCTTATTTAGCATGTTCCTTTATTCCACTGTGGATGCACAAATTCCTCTACAGAACATAAGCAGCAACACCGGTAACATCTACTGCGTTCCTAAAAAATTTCTTTTGCACATGTATTCGTGTACTAATTGGTCAAGTGAATCCACACCATCCATTGAATCGTTACAAGTTAAAATTATTTCCGGTTTGTTCTTCTCATCCGAAACGTCAGCCGATTGATGCACTGTTGAAAGTAAAATCACCCATTTTTTAACTTGCGGAACATACGACACACGACTAACTTTTTTGTAAAGCCAAAGATCGAGGACCTTTCTGGCCTTGCTTTATTGGTTAGGAACTCTGGTGGTATGTATGTTTTGTTCTTTTTTAGCGTGCCTGCAATGGTAAGACTATTATCTAAGCTTTTCTGCTAAAGTGAACTTCGTGAAGAAGTTGTCACAAGTAACATTGGTAGGTCCTTTGATATGATTCTGTCAGTGTTTCTCCAACGGTGCTTCCTAGCTCATTTACCCTTTGGTTTCCCTCTTTGCCAAGATACGGTATTCCCTTCAAAGGATAAAATGTCTTCGAATCACACAGCTATCGTACCATACCATATATTTACGAACAAGAAGAAAGCGTCACTAGGTTCTTCAACCAATTGTCCAGAAGGGAGGCACACTTTATTTACTGCGGACTTCATAATATTCCGCTTGCAGGTACGACCACCAATATCATGCGGTTTTGATAACCACACCGTTCCATCTTTTTCCACAAAAGAATCTGAGGCTGTAGCTGCTGGTTCTACCTCGTCATCTGAATCTTCCGACATATCCTTGAACATCATCTACTTCAGATGCTTCAGAAAGTACTTTTCCTAAGAATCAGAATTAAAATCCTCTTCGTCACTTTCGTTTAGAAATCCTTTTTCGTCTCTGTCTGACAAATTGTCAACATTGCAGAAACACAGCTGATTGGTGAGACACAAAAGGGTGCCAAAAGCACAATATCAAATGAGATTCTGCAACATGTGCCTGATAGGCACAACTGACCGGTTGTGTAACAAAATAGTTTAATATTTTTTTAAAGAATCTAAAGAGGAAAAATTTATGAACAAAAGCAAAAACGTACGTAATATACACTAGTGAAGGATAAATAAAATACCCAAGGCCCAATAATTTTTCTGCGAAAAAATAGATCCTGAAAACCATCAGGATGTGCCTTTCAGGCACACCTTGACCAGTTAAGTGTTAAATGAATTGTTTAATCACACATAATTCAAATACGTGGTAAATGTTTGTTTCAGTTCCAAGAATTTGGTCTTTCGATTCTGTGTAACTTGATTTCCAGGTTTGAAAACAGATTGTTGTGTTGCTCTTCATCTTCGGGAAAGCATAGAGGATACTTTTCAACATTATCTGTGCATTGTTGAGCTATAATTTCACAAATATTAGTAGAGACATAATGGTTTTGACAGCTAAATATAACAATGTTAATTTGTGAGTGTAATACTTTTCTTTAGAGAAAAATATGTTTGAAATAATGTTCTTATGTATGTAAAGAAGATTTGCGTTAATTTACTTAATTAATTGAAAATTTAATTGTCAACTTTCTTATGCTTTATTAGAAGTAGGTCGCGTGAGGTATTAATATTTGAGGAAACTTGCAAGGAACATTTCTGTGTTTTTCTTTTTTTATGTATCTTTAACTATAAGACAGTTATTGTAGTTTATAAAAATTTGTAATTATTTAGTTAATTTGTATACGTAATTTCATTGGTGGAACCCTTTGGGGTTGACATAAAAAAATTGAAAGTTTTGTTGCGTATCATAGCAACGGAAAACATTTTGTGAACATTTTTTGTTATAAAAACAAGCTAGTTGCATTTTATGTGTTGAGCTGGAAGCATGTCTTCTTGCAGCTCAAATTATTATATTTTACGTCCAAGTTCGTGTATTTAAGTGAGAAAATGTTTGTTCCCCGTTTATCTTCGATATAAAGTGTTGTTTACCCTCTACATATGTGACATATTGAATTTTACCTAGAAAAATTACGAATTTTGGCAAGAATTGAAATTGAAAGTACGAAAACGTCAACGAAAAATTATTAAATTTTATTATTCTCCAAAAGATAATGCAATAAGTATTTTTAATTACATCCAGTAAGGTTAAAAAAAGGAAAGTTGGTCGAAATTAAAACTGCCATAATAAATAAAATTAACGGATTTACCAACAATATACCTAACTGAAAATAAAATTTTGCCGTTAGATGTTGGATTTCGCTTTTACCTATTCAAAAGACAATTACTGGTGTTTTAAATTTGGGAAAGCGCTTACCTGTGTACATCTGATTGCTGTTTTCTAGATTTGGACATCACCAACAGTAGTTATCAACGTTTATTTCTGAGAATGCCACGGACAACGCAATTGCTGTCCAAATGACTGCCAGGTGACGAGAAATGAAAATTACTGCGAGGCCCGCCACATTTGAAATCAGGTACGAGGTTTTAAGTTTCAACAAAAAAGAAAAGAACTGATAAATAAATACTCGTGGTTGTTTTATTGTATTTCGTTTGTCTGACAAATTTAATTTATATGTTTTTATAAAGGGAAAGGGCAGATAATTGTGATTTAATTTTGATAATTGAAATGCCAATTTGATTTTGCCAATGTTTTCTTTTGTTGGAAATGTTTGTTGCCAGCCAGAAAAGTTATATAGAACGACCAATTGTAGCAGCTTCCCTGAAATCAACTTAAAAGGTTTGTGAGGATATCTGACTTGTGTTGGTTAAACGATTTATTAATTTATGTATATGCTTAATATCCATTTAGGAAAGGATATCTTGTTTAAGAGTTTAATTTCGTTCGTGGCGCCCAACGTAGCAAGTTTAACCAGCCACAATTTCATTTACAGTATTACAATTTCATATGTTGTATTTAATTTATTTAAAACCTCAAAGTAACATAGTATTATTATAATTAGGGCTTATCACAGCAATATATAAGGGATTGTGTGGGAATATGGTACTAAAGCACTTCAAAAATGTATCTAAACAGGACACTGTTAAATCCTAATGACTATAATCGATTACATTTGACACAAACTAATCTGCAAATGTAATTTAAAAGTATCTGCAAAGACAGTATCTATCGTTTTCCCTGTATTTAGTTAAAAATTAGATTTGCTTTCGTTTCGTTTTACATTAATGACGCACTAATTTGCACTAGCCAATTAAATTAACTATTTTTTAAAATAGGTGTGAGACAAATCCTAAAGTAAACAATTTTTTCCAATAAAATGTTTATGACCAACAATATTATACTTATAAATTTAAAAAAATTACTCTTTGTAAGTAATATTTTACCTGTTTATCTTGCACATTCTTGAGTGCGCCTGTACCCAGGGGGCAATGCCTGTTACAATTTTCCCACATTTATTTTTTTAATGCACCTAAAAACCGAGATATCAAGCTATTATACAGGGTCATTCTAAACATGTGCGAAAAACTTTAACCACGTATATCTGAGGTTATTTAACCCCGGTTAACCGTTTAAACGGTTATGCATTGAATGTCTGGGTTGGGGTTTCTTTGGGAGGGTTTGTCCAAGTTATATTTTGATTTTGGAATGATCGTCGAATATTTATAGAATGTGGCATTTGTCAGGTTTGTTTATATTAACTAATATTTTTTGAAAATATATTGGAGCATAAAGTGATTTATCTACTTAAAAATAATTTAAAATATTACAAAAATAACAAAATATGTAAGTATCTATAGCTTACAGAAATAAAAAATAAATATTTATAAGTGAAGCACAAAAGTTTTCTATTGACCCCCGCAGCTACATTACAACATACCCTCGTATACAACACGCATGCGCAATATCAAGGGATCCAAAAAAGCTGATCCCCAGCGGGCTGTGGAATGAATAGTCACGTCTTTTCTAGACTAAAGGAATGTTTATAATGTCAGTTTCAGATTAGGTTGTGTTAGCTGGAATTAAATAATAATGAAAAGTCATTTTCAGGAGCAGAAATCTGTTATTGAGCAACAGTAAAAGAAATAAATAAACCTGAACTAATGTAATGATCACAACAAATGTTGAAAATGTCTGCCTTCTTCCTCCAAACATTTCTGAACTCGTCTTCTCATACCTTCAAAAACATTTTGTAATAATTGAGGTGAGTTGTTAATTTCTTGGCAGTTTTCCTCAATTCTAAGTTTCAGTTCGTTTAAATCATTAACTGGAGTTTTAAAAATGGTGTTTTTCAGATAGGGCCATAGAAAAAAATCCAAAACTGTTGCAGAAAACCATCCCGTAGTTCATCATCGTGAAGTTCATTTAAGAAAGGTTGCAATAATTCATTCCTGTACCTTGCTGCAGTTAGCGTGCCTTCGAAAAATATTGGCCCAACTAACCTACGACGACTCATTCCAACCCAGACTCCTATTTTCTGTGGATGAAGGAGAGCTTTAATTGTAACGTGTGGATTCCAAATCCGCATATTCTGTGAACTAACATACCCATTAAGCTAAAACCAGGCTTCGTCGGTAAAAAAGGTTAAATTTAACTGCTCATCATTGAGATTATCCAAAAACCAACGACAAAACTTAACTCGTTTTGGATAATCCTGTTCTAAAAGCTGCTGAACGGAAATAAATCGGTAAGGATGCAGATGCAAAGCTTGTCTCAATATTCTGTGGCATGTACCGTAACTTAAATCATCAACTTGTTGGCATAAATGTGTAATTGGTGTTTTCGGAGCCCCGTCAATTCGTTGTCTTACAGTTTCAATTAAAGCAGGTACTATGTATGTTCTGGCCTACCAGACCCTTCTTTTCTTCCAACACTTCCATTTTCTCGAAAATTTCTGACTTAATTCTTAACCAAAGCATAAAATTTTCGGTATGTAATAATTTCATTGGGATGCCTCTCTGGGAATCCCACAAAACAAGGAGGAATCGAGTGACAGAATGTTTGACAGCGGTTGCTTCACAGAACATATGGTTGCTTGTGGTCCCTGAATGGTGACGTCATGTCATAAAAGCAAAGGAACGAATTGGTTGCTGCAGCGGTTGGTATTTGTTTACACACGTGCAACAATTTCAATTCAAATGTGGTTCTTATTATTAAAAATGTGTTTTTTGCCTAATAAGTTAAAATTGGCCATTGTCGCATACGTTGTGCAGGAAATAGCGCAAACTCCAATTTAAACAATGCAATTTCTTTCTATATGGATTGAATTTCGTAATATCGAATTGAAACTACTTGCTGCTTAATAAATTAATACAACTTTCAATACATTCCTGAAAATCTACGACCTTTCCATTCCTATCTGAGGGTTTTCATTTCTCTTGCACGGTGTAGTAAAACTGCAATAGCAATACAGAATACATTTTCTTTGTTGTAAGGGGCAATAATAAAATACAAATGTATTGCAAACATTTTTCAAACAAGAAACATTTCAACAAGCGCGGCAATATTTCTTTCAAAATTTTATGAGTAAACAGAGAGGACAAGTTCTGGAAGAGAGAGATACAGATAAACCAACTTCAGAACCAGCACCCAAAGCTGGTCGATTAAGCGACGGACCAACTTTCCAATGTGACGTCATTAATTTGCAAACGAACGCGTGCGGTTGCCGCCTGGTCAGACTTGAGGGCAACCACATTTGCAACCAACACCAATCGAAAGCGCCTAAGCAACAGCCGTATTAGGATCGAAGATAGTTCAAATGACTATTCCAAAATTACCTAACCTGTAAGAATATTTTGATATACTTCAGAACTGTTCTAAGTAACCAAATGTTGTTAAAAAAGTAGTCTAACAGCAATAATTTTTTTGGCTATTACTCTTTTCTAAAATTAAGGTGAGTGATGTCGCATATTAACTTTAAAAGATTACATTTTCATATCTTAGAATTGTTTATCGCTTTAAAGTAAGTAGATTAAAGAACAATTGTTTACTACAGGAAAACCTGTGCATATCAACATGAATACCTTATCTGATATGCATGCAGATGTCAAACCTGATATTACTTCGCTATCAAATTTTACCAATTCTACATCCGATACCTGGCATCAAACCAAAATCAACGAAGAATTATCTCGGAGTGAGTTGGAAACGAATGGTAAATTTGCATTATAACCTACACTCAAGCACCAACACGTAAATAATAAAAAATAAAATAAAAATAAAAACAAGGTTTTCCTTCAAAAAACAATTATAAGGTAGTTACCGAGCTGAAGTTACATATGTATTGGGATACGTACCTTAGGTACATCAGCGACGGCTTCCGAACGCCTCCAGATGACAAAATAAATACTAGCAGAAAGCACAAAAAAAATAAACATATTTTTTCAGACTATGTGGTTTCTCCTCTCTAGCCATCCACCCTGTACATAAGACCTTCCTCAATATCTTATTCCAAGCCGTTTCTTCAAAACGTGTCGAAAGTCTCCCTCCACCGCATTTTTAAGAATGCGCTAAATCGTACATTTCGAAAGTAAACACCAGGTGCTTTTTGTTTACCTGCCAGCGTAGCTTTTGCCAAAAGGGAACAGCTAGGTTTCGCAATGGTCCCCAGTCATCTAACATGACCGCTGCACAAGAGCCCTGTGGTATCCGTGTAAGTCATGTGCAGAGTAAATTTACAACAATGTAATTTTATTTGATCAAACTACTAAAAAAAAATTATAATGTTACTGACACCTATGTAAAGTAAGAGACGGATTGCCAGTGCACGTTAGTTACACTTCGAAGATTAAAGTAAAGTATAAATAATTGAATAGTTAAGATATGAAACCGTAGGAAACGGGATCTACAAAAAACATGAAAATTTAGAACTTGAATAGCCTTAAAGACTAAACTATGGCACCATGGACCTGCTAATTATCTATCTAATATTTATTTTGTCACCTGGAGGCGTATGGAAGCCATCGATGATGGCGAACGCACTTACTTACTTTATAATTGTATAATCTTGACTCCACTGACCTTAAAACACGTCAGAAAAGCTTAAAATCGATAATTTAGAAAATGTAAAAATACATCCGTCAAATATGTATCCAAATAAGTATGTAACTTCAGCCTGGTAAAAAAGTATTGGTGTTTTTACAATGCGTCCGAATGCAATTTGTGGCAACCAAGGTAATTTTAAAATTAGCATTAAAATTGACCAAATATTGGTAGTTTAATATTGTAAGGTAGAACTTAAACAGTTGTTAACTGGTATTTATTTAAAACTGAAAACAATTGGGAGCCTTTTTAAAATGACCTTGTGCTAGTTTAGTTACATATCAAATATTTAGAAACTCACATATAAACATGTACATATGTTACAGTAAAACGGGAAGAGATTCAAACATGGGAACTGCCTTCCGAAGCTTCCAATTTAAAATGTGATTTTAAATACGATAATGACTGGTCGATTAAACTGAAATCATTACATGAAGAATTAGATATAAAAACTGAAACCTGTTGTGACAATGAAGATCAAGTAATAATAGAGCCTCCATTGAAATCCATTTTGCGTCAAAGTGTTATAACTAATACTGGAGAAAAGTTATATAAATGCAATGTATGTGACTTTGCAAGTGCATACATGAGTCATTTGCGAACGCATATGCGAACTCATACAGGAGAGAAACCATTCAAGTGCCATATATGTGACTTTGAAAGTGCGCAAAAGAGTAACTTGCGAAAGCATATGAACACTCACACAACAGAGAAACCCTTCAAGTGCCATATATGTAACTGTGAAAGTGCACAAAAGAGTAACTTGCGACACCATATGCGCACTCACACAGGAGAAAAACCCTTCAAGTGTAATTTATGTGACTTTGAAAGTGCAAGCAAGAGTAGCGTACGATTGCATATGAGCACTCACACGGGAGAGAAATCCTTCAAGTGTAATATATGTAACTATGAAAGTGTACAGAAGGGTCACTTGCAAACGCATATGAACGTTCACACAGGCGAGAAACCCTTCAAGTGCAATATTTGTGACTATGAAAGTGCACACAAGAGTAGCTTGCAAAGGCATATGCGCACTCACACAGGAGATAAACCCTTCAAGTGTAATATATGTAACTATGAAAGTGGAGACAAGTGTAATTTGCGAAGGCATATGAGCACTCATACAGGAGAAAAACCCTTCAAGTGCCATATATGTGACTTTGAAAGTGCACGGAAGAATAACTTGCAAATGCATATGAGAACTCATACAGAAGAGAAACCCTTTAAATGCAATATATGTGACTACAAAAGTGCAGACAAGAAGAACTTGCATATGCATATAAACGTTCATACAGGAGAGAAACCAGTCAAGTGTACTTTATGTGACTTTGAAAGTGCATACAAGAGTTGCTTGCCAAGGCATATGAACACTCATACAGGGGAGAAACCATTCAAGTGTAATTTATGTGGCTTTGAAAGTGCACGCAAGAATAATTTGCAACAACATATGAGAACTCATACAGGCGAAAAACCATTCAAATGCAATGTGTGTGACTTTGAAAGTATAAAAAAGAAGAGTTTGCAAATGCATATGAGGACTCATACAGGAGAGAAATAACCGTTTGATAACAAAATTTATAATTTCCATATTGTAAAGTTTAACTAATAGGATAGCTTTATAATTCATAAGTATAATTATTTTGAAGCTTGTGTTACGTTAATTGTAATGTTGTTCTTTTGAAAATGTTTTATGTAGTATTTGTAGGATTTTTCATATGCCTGTAAGGATATTTATAAAGCAATCTTCAGAGTTACTTTTATTTGTTATAAACTTACTAACCTTGTTTCTACGCAAAACACTATAAGGAATAGTCTTATGCAGGGAAATTTTAAATTCGTTTATTTTAATTGAGAACAAATAATACATTCACCAAAATACATATTTCTGATCAAATGAAATCCTCTAAATAACTAAAATAATTCCAGAAAATATTGTTTGTCTCAGATTTAACCCATTAACGTCCAAGCATGCGTCAACGCATCATTCTGATTTTGATGTTTTTTAGGTACTTTAAAGATGTTTTGATGTATTATTGCCAAATAAATTATTTAGTAACATTCTATTCTGTATCATAGAGTAAGAAAAAATAGTAGTGACTTATTATTATTAAAGTTGGAATTTGTCAAATATAACAGTTTTCATGAATTATTCTAAGGTTTCTGCATTCGTTGAGAACATTCTCATGTATTTTTTTTTACAAAACAGGCTATTGGGTATTATAGTAAACATCCCATAGTTGATGCAGCATCATCTCTCATATTGATAATATATCACATTCCGGTCGTAAAACATGTTCAAACTTGTCTGTGCGTTTACGCATGCATGGGCAGTATCAAGTGCTTCCAGTTGCCATCGAACTAGTATCACATCACAATAAGTAGTGTGTGCTAGGTTATAACATCTGATTATTACAATTGTTGGAATAATACATTACTGGACCAATAACTCAAAGTAAGTAGTACCTATAATACCCGTTGTGATGTCTGTTCTAAGTAGTGATCCCGTCAGATATGGCCAGCTATTTACAAGATATGCGTAGGCCACTTACCCAACAAGAAATTTTGGCCGAATTGGAAAATATCAGTGACGATGATGAGGTTGATGCTGTTTATATTCCTCCGGAAGTAGATGAGTTAATGGACGAAGAAAACATTGGCGATAACATTATGCTTGATGAGCGAAACTCACCTGCAGACGTAGCTGGTTCTTTCGAGATACATTGCCACAGTTCACATGCTTCAAACGCAGAAAAACCTCCTACAACTAAAAAAAGGAAATCCATGAAAAATACCAAAGAGGATGTTAAGTGGGAGAAGACTGAACCGACTTACAGTAACGTGTCTTTCAACAACGAAGATGTTTACGTCAAGAACGTTCAAGAAAAAGTTAAATCTTTTCACCACTTGAACTTTTCTTTTTGTACTTTACAGATGAAATTTTGGATGACATCCTGAAGTTTTCTAACAAATGTGCACAGGACAATAACAGACACGACTTTATTTTGATATTTGATATACGAAAGTTTCTTGGAATTCTTGTTCTTTCTGGATATCATCGATTACTACAACAACGAATGTATTGGAGTCTTGATGCAGACAAAGGCTTGGAGATTGTACGAAACTGCGTGTCACGAAATAAGTTTGAGGCAATAAAAAGAAATATCCATTTGTCGGATAATTCAGACGTAGATAAGAATGACAAATTTGCCAAATTACGACCGATTTTCAACAAGATGAACATAAGATATTTACAATTTGGAATTTTTGCGCATAATATCTCTATTGACGAAGAAATGGTACCATATTTCGGTAAACATTCTGCAAAAATGTGTATAAAATATCAACCAGTACGCTTTGGTTTCAAATTGTGGTGCTTGGCTGGTGCAGATGAATATTTGTTTCAATTTGAACCGTATGGCGGTGCTAACAGTAGTAAAGCTACTGAAGATTAGATTTTCGCTCATATATTGCAGTTGGGCTTATAAATTTGGAAGATAATTCTATTACTACTAGAAGAGTGGAAAATGTTGAGCAAGACCAACCTAAAATTAGCAACACCCTAGGAAGACCACAGGCAAGTACTTTGCCAAGAGAAGTACGTTTTGACAACATCGGCCACATAATAAAAGTACACGAAAGGAAAGCCCGTAGGGACTCCGACTCGGGCCCCCGTGCAAACTAGACGTGCCTCGCCGCGTCCCGCTAAAGAGTTTAAGAAAATAACGGCAAATAAGTTTATTTATTTATTTAGTGGATCTTTAGGGCAAATGACCGCGTATAATGCGTGATTAAATTAAAATAAAGTGCTCATTATATTTTTTCTCTTCTTCAAATGAACTTTGACATTTTTGACAGAGATACCTACCGTTTTCTATTTCTTTTTGTTATTTGACCTTTCATTAGAGCACTAATATTTTTAATTCCTACGACATGTTCTTTGTACTTTATATATATATATATATATATATATATATATATATAA